>NTHP01000052.1:1273431-1301122 GCA_003416845.1 Oplegnathus fasciatus
AAAAAAAAAAAAGGAGACAAAATGAAACGGGAGGATGAACTGAGAGTCAATCCCCGGAGAATGTGGCTGTAAGAAGACAGGCAGTACATCCAGACAAAAATAAAAGAGAAGATATGAATGGCAAAGAGGAAGTGGATTAAAATTGTGGTGATAGTTTCCACTCTGCATACAAAATAGTATTTCAAGCTTCACTTCTGGTTCAACTGTTTTTGACCATTCTTTGGATTGAAAACACATGAGGCAGAAAAGCTCAAACAAGCAACCAATTATTACCTTTTAATAGCCACTCGATAGATAATGTTTGTTTACTGCTAAACAAAGCCAGAGAGCAGAAAGAGTGGTGACACAGAAGCGTGACATCAATTTATTACTTTCGTCTCGACAAAACACTTTGTTGACGGATATCCAAAAAGGTAATTCAATAGCATTTACAGGTGCAATAAGCATGTAAACATTTCAATCATGACCTTTGACCTTAAAAATGTCAGGGTGACTGCTGTTTGCCTTTGCTGAGTAGGACTGAGCCAGTCTTGAGTGCTAAAACAATATCTGATTACACGATTTACAGAAACAAATACCAAAATCGACGTTTTTATCTTTGAAACAAGTCCAGATGTTAAAGACAATTTGTTCAAACTGAGCAACAACAACCTCAAACAACACTTTTTTTTATTTTTAGGTCAGATATAAAAATGCATGCATCATCATCATAATATAGAGGTGTGCCGTGATTGTGCGTCATCTAGTGCCAAGTTCAGGTCAAACAGACCCTGAATAGAGGAAGCCCTTTTTGTGAGCTTTCTCTATTCATCGTGCAGCCGAGTCAGCTGATTAAACATAAGACTGTTGCTGTGTGGTTTAGGTAATTCACTTTATCACTCACCCTTTCACACACTCTCACAGTCACGCGCAGGAACCAAGTCCGTCACTCTCTCTTATACAAACACGCATACACACACACACACAAAGAGCCTCTCATAACGGCACAAACGCACACATTACTCTGTGTTTGTGACCTCCAGACACAACACTCTCCAAGATGAACAAGCAGCAGACACAATCCAGCTGTTTGACATGTAGCAGGGAGCAGGCAGGTCACTCCAGTGAGTGCTGGCAGTGAAACAGATTAGTGAACTACAACGCACTCAACAACAGTAAAACAACAGACTGCAACAGAGCATGGAGGGAGTGGACGTGACTCACAGAGCAGCTAAGGGGGAAAAAAAGAGAGAAAGCCTGCAGTGTGTAAACAAGTACAGCATGTAAATAAACACAGTCCTCCCTCTGACTAAAGCAAGTGCAGCAGTAGTCATGCTTAACAGCTGAATCTGTACAGGAGGTGTAAAAGTTTAAAATTCAAGATGACAGGGCAGCAGGGTTGCTTTTTATATAAGATTTTACAATTTGATATAAAAGGAAAAATTTCATTTGAGTACCAAATGTGCTCAGTACTGACAAAACAAAGCTTTGTGGTGTTACAGTCATTTGGCTTTAACTTGTTGCCATATGTGAATACCATTCATCATATCCCTCCCTCAGAACATCATTTTGATTTGTTACAATATCATTTGGTAAGAGTCCTGACATTGTGTATGGTAAATACTGTGTGAACCTGCAATCTACATGTTCCCAGGCCATGAGCTCCACCTGCTCTGTCAGCATACTGAAATAAAACCATTTTAGATAATACTTGGCTGTACTGGAAACCCTGCTGCACCATAAACCGAAGACGAGTTCAACTTTAAACGTGTGTTACTTGAATGCTAGGACTCCTTTTAAGAATTAGAAATGATAAGGTATGGGGAAACAATAGCACATATTAGTGTAAACAGGGTCATGATGAAGATGATAGAGAATTATGGATCATGAAAGCACAATACACTTTAAACTCCTAAAGAAAGAATCTGGATTGAATCACATAGAGATGCTGCATTCTTGAACATTTCAGCAGTCCAACAGCAGCCCTGTGTGTTCCAATAAAATGATCACTTCAATCAGGAAATATCTGACCAAAGTATAAGTGAACAACAAAATTAAGTACTTAACAGTTTTTGATAATCAGTGCTGTGGACACAAATCTGTTGGTGCTCAAAGGTCCAGCTGTGGTAACGCGATTACAACAAAATATCTTTTATGGAGCCCTTTCAGGTTGATCAGAGGTATCATTATAAGGGTACTAGGGGGGAAATAATCTCAGCTTTATTGCCCATTTTCATCTATTTTCTTCTTTTTAATGATTAGGGCTGTTATTGAAACAGTAAAAAGAGCAGCTGACAGGAGGCCATCGTGTCCAGCAGTTCCATTTGAAGCCAAGTTATTCCAATATATTTTCTGCCAGGAGGAAACACAATCCTTCCCTGAGAAAACAGGAAGTAGCTTGGGCCTGTATGGAATGAATCTATTTTTAGACGAAATACTGACATTGTGCCTACAGAGCTGAGACAACTAAGTACAAGGAATACTGCCTATAGTGACCTCTTATAAACAGGCTATTTATTATTATAGTGGACTATCAAGCCAAGGTCAACTTGAACAGCGAGGAGGACAAAATGTAGGCTGATGGAAAATGTGTGTATGAGCATACGAAAGAAGACAGGCTAAAGATAACAACTATGGCGATAACATGCATTAACAAAGTAACTTTGTCTTAAAAAGTTGAAAAACAAGTAGGAGTTTTGTACTGTATATGTAATACTCTGTAGATTTAGGACTAAAGGGGTAAAGCACTGTACTGAAATGTGCAAAGTTTCATAGCTAAAATATGTATAACAGCATATTTATTGTTCTATGGTTCTCCATCAAAACTTGTTCCATTGGTTTGAAGTCTGGTAACTTGATTTGTAACTTCTACATGTTTAACAAAGTTCAAATTAGCTGCAGGGCCTCAAACTGCGTCCTTGACATGTACAGTACAGTAACTCCATGATCCTTATATATCTGCTTTGAAACATGAAAGCATCCCGTTGGTCTAATGTTCTTTGAGATGTCTGCAAATGTGACATTCAGTTGAAAAATCAGAAATCAGGCTGTTTCTGAAAATTGGGACTGTGAAAGGCAGATGTAGCCTGATTCACTGCCATGTCTACGTCTTTTTTTGCTGCACTGACATTCTGCTTCAGACGGTCTCCCCTTGTAGGCTCCAAGTCAGACAATTAATCAAGAGGGCAGAAACAAAGAAGAAGACAGGAGGAAAAACAAGCTGATCTTTTCTCTTCGCTGCAATCTGTCTTACTAAATTTTGGCCCGAGCCCCCAGGATGAAGCCATAGTCCTAGTGACGTATTCACTGCCAACAATGGACAATAGAAAGGTCAGAGTGGGCGATGGAGCAGGCCTTTGCTTTTCAGAGGCCAGTAAGGCCGAGCTAAAAGTAAAGGCAGGCAGCAGCGTGGGAGGGTCATGTGAGCGAGCGGCCAAAGGGAGTTGTGCCAGGGAGGGTGTATGGGAGGGGAACAGTGGGACTGCTGTATCTGATAGCAGCTTTTCAGAGGCATGGAAACACATGCAGATATGCAGAGTCACAGTGGCATGCAAACACAGACAAAGACACACTCACGTGCACACACGTACACAGACAGAGCGGGAGGGAAATGTCAGTCGTGGTCAAACTGAAGAAGAAAAGGTCAAATTGAAAAAAAAACAGTAACCTCCTGCAACAGAACTGTCTTAATTCATTGACTCATTAAACTCTTTTGTGGCTGTAGAGGGACCTGTGCAAAGTCTGAGAAACTGCCTCAGGTGATGTCACATGAGTCGGCTGAGGACTACAAGTTTGAAAAATTAAAAAAAATCTGTTTGTGGGGAGTTACCAGACCTCTGTAGCCCGCGCCTCATCTCTGCTTGAGGCTAGCAGCTCGAGGCTTCATTAGCCGCTACTAGCATAACACACCTGAATATCTGACCAAACTGTTGGCGGTCGAGTTGCATTGTGGGTAATGTAGGCGCCAGGTTTTGACAAGGAACAATGTGTGGAATAAAAAAAGACGATATCTCTGGTTCTGCAGCACTGATTTTGATCCTTTTTTTGTAACTGTCCATCTTGAGTCCGACAGTATTATAGGAGTGTAACTCTGAGTGTGACTCTTTGGCAAGACAGAAAAATCCACCTGAATCCAGTTTGCCCACTTCATAAAAGTGGCAATATGGCGATTTTTTCCTGCATGAGCTGCTTGTTTACAAAAGTGAGGATTTTATCTATATTTACATGAGAAGTGTATATCGAGCAGAAGATTCAAACCTTTGTTCTTCATATTTGAATTTTTATTCAAATTCATGAATTGTTCCCAAGCTTTGGCATTTCTGTACTGCAATTTTGTTGTTACTTGTCGGCCAACATCAGCATCAATACGATATCTGCAGTAAGTGGATATCGGCTGTTATATATCCGTCTAGTCCTAAATAAAGTGTTCAGTTTTTGAAAGAAACGAGCAGCTTTTTAGCTTTCAGTTTCTGACCGAATATCAGTCTAGGTTAAAGTTTTGGAGCCATGCAAGCGGCTCTGTAGGATGGCAATGTCGGTCGATCCATCACTTTGGTCCAGACTGAAATATCTCAACAACTATTTGGATGCACTGCTATGAAATTTGGTATTCATGGTGCCCAGATGATGAACCCTAATAATTCCCTGACTTCTCCTCTAGCGCCACAGGTCAAAATTTGATTCCCCCCCAATAATTTAGTGTGTAATCACATATCTTCAAAGCTAATGACATTCCCATCAGCCTCAACATTATACCTGCTAAACATCAGCATGTTAGCATTGTCATTATGAGCATGTTAGCATGCTGATGTTAGCATTTAGCTCAAAGCACCTCTGTGCCCAAGTGCAGCCTCACAGAGCTGCTAGCACGGCTGTAGACTCTTATAATTAGTATGAGGCTTACATAGCACTGAAGAGAATACAGGACACTCCAGTATAACAGTGTTTTTGTGCCTTCTAAGAACTGCTACAGATTCAAGTAAGCCCATTTTTCCACCTTATTGCTCTTTCACATCACTAAAATTGACTCACCACTAGCACGTGCCACAGTGCTCCCTGACTTCTTATTCAAATGAGATGGCTTTGGACAGAATGACTCACTCTCACTATGACTGTTAATACAGAAGCCAGCATTAGTTTCCAGGTGTGAGCCTCTTGAACAGTGAGTCAGCACGTGCTCTCTCAGCTCTGTAAGGGACACTTCTGCTGCTGGATCACATATAAAGTTGTGAATGCGGATCAGTTGTGCACGAGCCGCCGTGGACACATGCACATGCAGACCAGCCCACACAGCTGTGCGCGTCATGCAGTGTTGTATAACAAGCCTGCCTGCTTACATGAGCGCTGTTACTAAAGAGGCCCCGGCAGGCAGCAGCTTTCTGCATATTTCATGGTTTTGAGTTCAATCCTGGCGCCACCGGGACACAGAGACCCAGACGCGGGGTCCCCCACCAGTTGAACGCTGTGTGTGTGGACGCAGACTCGGACCTGTGTGCTCTTGTTAACTGGGGTTAGACAAACACTCGAGCTGAATAGTTTAAATTACCCCTTTGTTGCTGTCAGCCGTCTGCTCCTCGTCGCTCTTCTTCGCGGCTGCGGCTGCGGACGAGGCTCTGGTCTGCATGGTCCCCGTGGAGCTGCGTCGACTGGAAACCCCCCAGTTACCTGTAAACAAAACATTACCCGCCGGCTCTCGTCTGCCGCCGTAGCGCCTGCTCGCATGAACGAGCGGCTGCCTGCTGATATCTGAATAACCGCCTTCACTTTGCACGCGTTTGGAGAGACTCGCAGCCACCCGCTCCAAGTGTCCCCGGTGCGTGATTACAAAACCGCACGATGAGTCCCAGTTCTGGACGGGTTGCGCGTCCGGTTGCTGTTTCCGCAGGTGCGCAAGAGTTGAATCGACACCCCGGACGGACACACAGAAACACCGGTGTCGCTGAACCGTGTGGCGTAACGTCAAAGTGACGTCCCTCAGTCTGTTTGCTTTGACTTGCACCAGAAACGAGCCCGTTGACTTGAAAGCCTGATCCAGAGCCGCTGCAGACAGCCTCCCCGAGCGACACAAAAACATGGTCCGCCCTGAAACGAGCTTAGTGTCTCCGAGAAAAAAAAAATCAAATGACTGGAGCAGATCGTTCAGAAGAACTAATTACGACTGTAAGTAGCTGTAAACATGCTGCCCTGTGCCCTCCTGCCTCCCTCCGGTCCTCTTGTTGACCGATTATCACCCACAGCCAATGAGAGCTGACGCGCAATCGCAGATAGTGGAGCCTGGAGAGGAGGGAGGGGGTATTTAAAGGTGTAACCGTGTTAATTCTTACAATTGAGTTATATCATGAAACCTCCCTGGAGTAAATATAACTGAGCCTAACAGTGTTCAGGGGCTGTGTTTAGGAGTGTGTAGGAGCTGATCCAGGCTCCACAATTCCTTTATTCATTAACTTCTTTTAACCAGGTGGGTAATATTCAAACATGTTTTACAGTAAAGACCTGGTGATGAGGAATGAGGTCAAAGTTGCAATAAAAGTAATCAAAAATTAAGCAAAAAAAGTTATGAATGACAAAATTAAGACATAAAGAGTCATAAAAAAGAAAGAAATGTACATGTATGAGCAAAATGAAGTTAACAAAACGACACAATTGTACATAATTCTTATGATAAACAATGCAGGATATCCTAGTTTTCATTGTTGGCTCTTGTCTTCTGTGGTTTTGGATGTTACTGTATGTCATGGGGAGATAAGGCTGCTCAACCGGAAGAAAGAAAATGATCAAAAGTCACTTTTAACTGTCAGCATGATGTTTTATAGCCATCCACATCTCACATGAAAAAAAGAAGTAATGCATCATAACTTTATACTTTGCCTTTAGGTTTGCCTCTCCTCTTCTTTTGGAGGAAGCATTACTTAAGTAGAAGTAGCACTACAACAACAAGTAGAAGTACAGTACTTAAGTAGAAGTAGCTTGAAAAGTAAGTAAAAGTACTCTCCTGTCAGAGAGTTATATTATATTATCGCTGATAATATAATTACTGCAGCATTTTAATGTTTAAGCTGGTTGAGGTGGAACTAATTTAAATAACTTAATTTACTGTTGAGTAGTTTAATAATATAAGAACGTGTCATATTTTATAATCATCAAATCTTGATCTTCAAAGTAACCTTAGCTGTAGTTCCAGCAGTCAAACAAAATTTGTGGAGTAAAAAGAATATTTCCCTCTGAGATGTAGCAGAGTAGAAGAATAAAGAAGCATAAAATGGAAATAGTCAACTAGAGTACCTCAGCATTGTACTACAGTGAAATACTTTGCCTTTATGTTTCTCATGTAAATTTGCATGCCTATGCAAAACCAGATAGAAGTGTTAACAAAAGCCAGACCTAAAAAGGAAGTGGTGGGAAAAGCACAAGATCAGAACTCTACATTTGCCTCATTGTGAGAAAGTTCATCGTGATTCCTTAAATATTTCAGTTTTATTTGTCAGAGACTGCTGGCTCGTGTCTGTGACCGTCGTTGTGTGATAAACACAATCTGTATGTAAAAGAGTGATTCTGTCTCTGAAACACACGTTACAGTTAGAAATGCATCAACACACACGAGGTAAAAGGCGGCGAGAAAGGAGTGAGTGAGTAGGAGGTGAGATAAAGAAGAGGGTGGGATGTTTGGCAGGAAGCCACGAATAACGGCCCACAGTCGGTGCAGCAGGGGCGCCTCTGACCTTTCCTCAGCGAAGCCACAAGATCAACATGTGGGCAGATTTAAAATAGCTGTTCATTTTAAACCCCCTCTTCATATTTGTGGTTGGGTAAAATATCCTTTTATTAGCTCAGAAAGAAACATATCTGTCAGATGTTAATGTGAACTTTTTCTGCCTCCCACAGCCAGAAGGAAGGGGAAGAAGTTCACCCTAGTTCCTTATCTGTGATAACAGATAGCAGCTGGAGACAATACAGTCCCTCATAGAAAATGAAATGGAAAGTTCCCCAGAAATATTTCACGTTTTCAGCCAGAATTGAATATCTTTACATCCTAATGAAGGTCACGTGGCTGTAAAGTTTCAGACAAGGCTTAGAGAAAGTTGATCTCCCAGCAGCAGATTTAGTGATTTTCAGGTCAGCAGATGTTTAGACATCTGGGTTAAAAGTGGGCTGAATTAGGTTGAAAAGTGAGGGGTTTTTTTAGATGTCAAGGTTATATAGTATGTCATTGTTTAAGTAGTGACTATATTTTGATGTGTACTGTAGTAACAAACTTAGAAATATAGTCACTGAAATGCTGTTGAAACAATGATTATATTACTGCAGGGGTTCCCAAGATACATCTGATGTTTCATAAGATGATTAAAGGAATGTGAAAGAAAAATATATAACAGAAAATCATTTTATTTTTTACAAATTATCTGTAATTTTTGTTTTTTTTCTAGTGAAATACTAGATACCTTTACCTCATCGGGCCTCAAAATGAAACAACCTCGGAAGGAAAAATGATTCTTTGGTTGAACAGCTCATAACTCGTGTCTGCATCTAGGCCATAACCTTTGATGTGTGGTTACAAGCACACATTGGTTTATTACAACAGGTCACATGCCAAAAAGTTTGAGAATCGCTGTACTACTGTCTGACTTTCTCTTTTCAGCTAAATTTAGCTGCATGCTGATTTGGTGGTTTCTTGCTCAGGGAATGAACCGTTCATTCAGCTTTCAAGATGACTCCTTTGTTTTAAACTCTCATAGTAACACGTGTGACTTCAAATACTAAACGTGTTTGAGTTTAAGACTTTCAACCCACCACTGCAGTTATTGGAAACAGAGTTAATGGGCAAATAGTGGATAAAATAAAGAATAATACACTCTTTGTGAAGCATATGTTACATTTTAGTTTTGACTGTGTCGACAAGGTAGTTGCTATGGTGAATTTTGAGGTTGTGATGTTGTATTGGATTGCACACATGTTCCAGTTATTTTGTCCACCCCCACCTCCCTGTAGGCCATGTTCCTTTTTCAAAATAAAATCAGTCCGGACAGCTAGGTTCTTGCTTCATGAAGTGACAAATCAGCCATGCCTTCCAGTTATAACTCCTTAGTTGATGTAACTTCCAACATAATGCCCTCTGGATAGTGTGACGTGGTCAGTGTGTTGTCAGCCTGTTGCCTGACAGATTTCATAATCACTTAGTCACAGACACATCAGCCTGTTTCTCAAGTAAAGCCGAGGCAAACACAGTTATTGTTACTGTACGCTCATCTTCCCATCCTCAAATTCAAAATTATTTAGATTCTTTGCTTCATCACATTTCCAATGAATCATTTTCCATCAGTGTTTTAAACGCAGGTCGATGAGTACTGCTTGTGCTTGTGTGTTGTGAATTTCTAGGGCACCTTGACCCGTCATCAGGCCTTGTAGCTTAGGGACTGATGAAGAGGGAGGAGGACATATTAAGAACTGGTACACTCACAGTTGGTTATCAATTTAGGACACTTCACAGGCAGACATTTGTCGTTGAAGGAAGGAAGTGTCGCAGCTCCAGTGGCATGCTCAGAAAACCAGTTAATCAGGTTTATTGAAACAAGCGCAACTGTTTAACATTTCCTCCTTTAGCTCTAATTCAAGTCGTTTAGAGGCCGTTCGTTTGTGTCATGACTCCAACCGGTGGATCTCTTTAGTAGCTTCTCCCATAGTGTGCGGTGCCTTCCTGAGGAAAATGATTTCATTATTTTTTGGCCCTTTGGTGAAAAACAATCTGCCATAAAAAAACCCCAACTGAAATCATTTTCTTGCATGTTCTGAGAGTTAAAGGCTGAGTGATAAGACTTTCAGTTTTCAGCATTGTGATGACTGAAACGTTTTGTGTTACTGTTTTACAAAATCTGTAAATGAATGATTCCCAGCAAACTAAATTAGCCACTGAAGTGTTTTGTTTCACACATGTGAAGAGGTTTACCTGATCTAACTTATAACAGCGGAGCACAGTTCATTACATCAAACATTAACTTGATTATAATTTGATTAGATTTGGTAAATCATCATCAGAACGAGACTAAGAGTCTATAGCCAGCTACAGCTCTGTGAGGGTGTACTTACTGTAAGGTCAGCGGTGCTTTGAGCTAAATGCTAACATCAGCATGCTAACATGCCCACAGTGCTGACATGCTGATGTTGAAGAGGTGTAATGTTAACCATGTACATCTTAATTTAGTGTGTTAGCATGCTAGCATTTGCTAATTAGCAGTTATCAGAAAGTACAGCTGTGGCTGGACAAATTCAGACTTTGACCTGATCATGGTTGTGGATGAAAAGTCAGGGGATGTAATTCATCCTGAGGGGAGCGTTTCATGTCTGGACCAAATTTCATGGCAATCCATCAAATAGGTGTTGAGATATTTTAGTTGCGCTGGACCGACTGACGTCGCTGGTGTAGCTTAAAATAATTAAGGTTATGATAATGATGTCAACTTAATCGCTCAGGATTAGTGTCATGTGTCTGTAGCTCTGACATCTGGCGTCTCATGTCTGAGAGTGGGTAACTGACTTCCATCTCTGAGTGTAAATCCCACATCAACTCGCTCTAGATGTCTTAAATTCAAGTCAAACAGGACACTGAAGCCCTGTTAAGTCCACCAGATCCTGGGAACCGGGCAGACGTTCTGACCCACTGAGCCATCCCTCCGTCCATCCGTTGTTTTTGTGAAGCTCTTCTATCCGTCTTCTAACAAGCTGGCAGGATGGTAAATAGCGGTGGCCTCCTCCCAGCGCAGGCCCACTTTCAGTCGTGCCATCCACCCTTAATTTGCATGCCATCTTTATTTCTTTCCATCCATCCCTCCATCATGGTGGTCAGTGTCTAAGCAGCTCCTGGCATTGGTGCATTTTCCTACTTTATCCCCCACACTCTCGCCTGCTCCTCAGTGCCTTCCATCATCATCCCTCCATTAATGCATCCAGCAGGGCGGTCAGTATGTGTCTGTATGCTCTTTCTGGCACTGATCCACTTCACCCCTTCAGTGAAGAGGACTGAAGGACTGGGACCCGAGCCAGCTGGCCCGGACTCAGTGTAGCTCAGGCACAATAGCAAAGCCAGGCCACGCAGAGGAGGTTAATGCAGTCTGGATCATGTGTTTTCTGCACCATTGTCCTTCTCTCTGTCTATATGCCTTAGACATACTGACTGTGCCCACAGGGGGCTTTAGATGAAAGAGTGATTTCTGCCAACATTTGCTCAAGACACCGAGACACAAGACTGTAACCTGATGTAGATGTTTGTCAAATTAGTTAATGTTTGCACTGGTGGTTTGTTTTTCAAATCCCTGACCCGACATATTAGCTTGCGGGTGCTGTTTTATAACAGCATGATGTACTGTAAATACTGATAAGCTTCTGCAGACAGGCACTCCCCTAAAGTCAACAGCAGTGAAACTGAAGACTGAAGAAACTGAAGCAACCATGTGAGTCAGTGGCTGCTGTTTTCCATATGAACTGTCACTGAGGAGAATCTGAAAGAGGGGAAAGTAAAGTATATTTAAAGGGCAGTCAAGTTCAAAAATCCCCTAAAATGTGGCTCACAATAAACGTTAAGAAACATAAAATATTACATTTTCTAAACTGTCTTCTTTACTTGTCTCTCTAACCCAACTGTCTGAGCAATGACTGCTGGGTGCAGCCTGTACAAATGTTGACCCTGCTGACCCCACAGCCAGTGAATGAGAGGAAGTTCAGAAAGAGAGAGGGGGGAAAAAAAAAAGAAAAACAGAGAGAATCATTGAAGGAAGCAGTTGATGCTGGGCCAAGACCCTGACAGCTGTGTGGTGAAGGACGGTCCAGCCTCTGCCTGTTTCAGAACAAAAAGGAGCTGTAGAAGTAGGGCAGAGAAAGCAGACGTCTCGGGGTGAAATAAATAGTTAGTAACCCTCATACGGCATGCCAACGTGAGCTGCATACAGTACATTCATCTGACTTCAGCAGTAAAGCGTCTGAATACATTTGGAAGAAAATAATGGTGCTTTTAAAGGATGAGCAACAGTGAGAGTACTTTTTTCTCAACATGCGAGTCAGGCATCCACTTTTTTGAGGTTGTTTTTCATGTATCCAAGATCAACTATCCATCTGCCAGGGCGGCAACTAAATATTATTTTCACTATTAATCATTTGGTCTAGGACATGCCTGTGGTGATGTCTTGAAATGTCTTGTTTTATCCATCCAACAGTCCAAAATCCTGGACTGTAGATATTCAATCTACAGTGATAAAACAGAGAACAACATTACATCTTCACATTTGAGAAGCTGGAATCAGAGATGTTTTGCATTTCTGCTTGTGTCCATCCATTGTAACACAAAAGAGCTTTACTAATTCAAAAGAGACCATGTAAAATTCTCAAAATATACAATTTATTCAAAATATGTTAATGCAACCATCAATATATTCCAGTAATTACAAAATCAGTAGTTTTTCATCTTTATAATCTTATCTTTATAGACAACGAGGCTTGCAGACAAACACAAGCTTTGATCTATATATACCATGAGAACACAGGGGTACAGGTGACGGTCCCTTTCTGGCTATTACTGACCAGGTCGTAGCTCAGAATTACAACTCAGTGTGACTTGATTTCATTAATAAGGAGGCAGAACTGAAAGACGTGAGCTGGAGTAACTTCAATGAATTTCAGCGGACTCATAACAAGATGATGTCACTGCCTTAGTCACTTCTTAAAAAAAAAAAAAGAAGGAACCAGAAATGGGGGATATATCAATCTCTTTGACTGCCTTAATTTGTACTTCCTCAAATTGTGTTGAAAAACAAACTGCTTCCTATGAGAAAGCAACATTAAAAACTGACCTTTGCAGAAAACTGCACAGAAAAAAAAAAATCAACCGTAGACAGTGGTCACCGCAACAGCAGGGAGAAAATATTAAGAATGACGCCTGGGTGCACACGACTTTACAGATAGATTTTAGGCTGCTGGACTACTAAAGGGGGTCTTTATAGACTCACAGTTTCCCCCTCAAGAACCAAATGTCTGGCTAACACTGTTCATCAATGTGGGTAATTGTATTTTATGTTCCTCAACAGTAACAACACAGACATGTAAATGCAGTTCATGGGAACAGATAAGGGGATACTAATACAAACATATTTACAAACGCATCTGTACAAATATTTGACACTGTACAGTTGATGTTGTGGGGATAAAGTGGTAGTGGCATTGTGGGTAATCACATGTATAAAGGGGTTGGTCAACAGAAACAAACAAATCTCTATAACGGCAAACAAAACCTTCCCCCAAAGTTTTCAAATTTCCTCATTAGTCATTTTGTAAATCATGGAAAGCTCTTTGGCACTCACAAGGAGATTAGAGGAGCGGTTATTAGATAAAAGGAGTAGTTCAACATTTTGGGAAATACGCTTATTCGCTTTCTTGCCGAGAGTTAGATGAGGAGATTGATACCACTCTCATATCTGTTTTTGTTAAACATGAAGCTGGGGCCAGCAGCTGGTTAGCTTAGCTTAGCATAAAAACTGGAAACAGGGGGAAATAGTTAGCCTGGCTCGGTAAAAAGGTAAAAAAAAAAAAAAGCCTACCAGTTCCTCTACAGCTCACTTTTTCACAGCACACATTTTGACATGTCAAGGAAGGAAAAGCACATGTGTAATTAATAACATTAATGATGGCTATATTCCCTTTAGGTGAGCCAGGTCAAAGGTTTGGTATGGTTCATGCTGGCTCACTGGAGAGGCTTCCTGGGACACTTGTTAATGTTGGTAGTTCCACCTGTGCTTTTCCTGCATTAATTCAAAATACCTGCAGTGAAAAAGGTCTATTAACATGTTGTATCCCGTTTGTTTAATCTGTACAAAAAAACGAACGTTGTTGTTTCATGGCGAGGTATGTGCTGGACTGGTTGCCAGGCAACCAGCGTAGACTCCAGGAAGCTACTGTGTCCAAGTACCTGGCCAAGAAATAGTCCGATGCTGCTCGCAGGCTGATTTTGTTAGCTTTGGAGAGAGCCAGGCTAGCTGTTTCCCCCTGTTTCCAGTCTTTATGCTAAGCTAAGATAACCAGCTGCTGGCTCCAGCTACATATTAAGCGTACAGACATGAGAGTGGTATCAGTCTTCTCATGCAACTCTTGGCAAGAAAGCGAATAAGCATATTTCCCAAAATGTCAAAATGTTCCTTTAATTAAGCAGAGAAACTACTTCTAGTATTTGTTTATGGGCTGGCAAGTTCATACTTTGTGTTGAACCCATTAAAGGACACAATGACATAATGGTGTGGGCTCGCTACATACCAAATCCATGTGTGGATTAATGTTTTTTAAAAAAGCATAGAGTCCACGTGTATCTTCAGAACATTCACACTATACTTACAGTAATTCATTACATAACATTTACAGTTTCTGTTAATGAGACAATACAGTGACTGGGAGAAGATAAAGCCACACAATGGCCACCAGAAAAACAAACAAATATAATCAAATAACACTGTTATTTGTAGTGACACAAATATGAAATCCATCCCAATCGGATGGCTTGTTTGTGTGATTTTCATAACATATAGCAGACAGAAACCCTTACTTCACTTTATCAGTTGAACGTTTGATTTTCCATGTCAGAAGGTGCTTTGCTGGAAGACTCCCCAGCTCATCTTATATTGCATTCACACTCTCCACACACCATCCAAATAATAAATACACTCAACTTTAGGAATCATGTTTTTTTTTTTGTTTTTTTTTACACATTACATTAATTTCATAAATAAAGAAATGTACAGTAATTTTCAACCATGTTTGCTTAAATTATCTAAACGAGAGAGCACAAAGTGGATTATGCATAAAACGGAGTATGAGCTGTCAGTTCAGGTTTGATAATAAGAGGACGGTGAGGTGAAGAATAGTTGACAGAATATAGTGACAGTTTCAAACACAAGTGCACTACTATACTCTTTCCTGTTATCTATCGCTGTAGAAGTACACTTCCTGAATATTTTAACACTGTTTTATGGCATTCCTTCCCTTTACCTCTGCAGGCAGCATTTTAACATGATAGATACTTCAGGAGATGCCACAGGTCTCTTTTTGCTACGTTTTGCTGTTTCGGATATGTTGTAGTACAACATGATGTAATACAATACATCTGGACCGTTCTGTGATGGCCTTCCTGCACATTTGAAAAAAGCAGAACAATGTGGGTTGACAACAACGTGAGTTTGTCCTGCAGAAAATGTGGTTTAATTACATGATAACCATCCATATGTAGGGTAAAAAAAACCCTCTTTTCCATCTTCACCTCTGAGGGCAGAACATGCACCTTGTACCTTGAGATCTTCTCTACTTTCCTGATTCACAATTTTAGACCCTTTTCAGGTGAAAAGCTTAAAAAAACCTGTCCACACCTTGATTCTTAAAAGTGCACAGGGACAATAGGGCCAGAGTAACAGCTTCTTGCACTCTTTCTATCCTTTTGGCATGTCTTGTAGAGAGACTCCATATATGAACAGGTATTTTAGTCCCAGTGATGTCTGGAGAAAAACAGTGACACTGCTCAGTTCCTTCTTCTTCTCTGCTAGACTTGAAACATGCCTGTGTTTGGGGAAGGTGTCTCCAATTGCAGCAGGAGTCATGTGGCAGGGAGGTACAAGGAGAAGTTTCTACACCTTCTTCCGGCCGACCATCTTCTCAGGGAGAAGTTTAAAGGAGGAGAGGGAAAGGACGTTCAAAGACAGGAACGCTCCCTCTTTCCTTCCTTCTTCTCCTCCCTCTTACATCATGTTCCTCGCCTCCCTCCTCTCTGTGCAAACACTTTCTGTTCCGTCAACAGTCACATGACCAGGGCGCTATGACACGCAGCAGCAGGTCCGCGCCTTCGGCTGCTCTTCCTCCATCGGCTGTTTCAGTTTGAGGAGGGGCGGGTCGCCACTGGCTGGCGTGTAGTAAACGGCGTTGCCATTGGAGGAGACCAGCGGCATGCGGGGGTCCTCGGAGTTGGTTTTGGCATCAGTGAAGGAGTCTGTGGAGCCGTTACCTAGGTGACCGTTGAACAAGGGGTGATTCAACAATTTGGCGGCAGCCCTCTGTTTCTTGAGCTCCGACAGAGTCTGAGCACGCTCTCTCGGCCAGGCTTCCTCCTGGGTGGGCTGGGTGGTGATGACCCCACCCTTATCAGACGTTGGCGTGTTGCCATTGGAGGGCGGTTGCGGCGGCACGGACATTGTCGTGGAGATGAGGCCATTCTGTTTGCTGCTGCCATCTTTGAGGATGGTGGGCAGCTTGGGCTTGTCTGGCAGCTCCACAGCTACAACTGGCTTGACCTGCAGGACATCAATAAAGATTACTTTTAATTCCCCTATAAGGCTTCTCTTTTAGATGATTAAATACACATGGAGGCCTGACTCTGATCAGATATCTCTGATCTGGTGCCAAGATATCAAGCTCAAATAAAATGAGATGTAAAGCCAATTCATGTGCTACTATAAAGAGAAAGTCTCCCCTTAGAAATCGTATTCCAGGAGTTCTTTTATGACAAAAGGTTGAAATTTGCTTTTCTGGTATTTTCCTGCAACCTGCCTCAACGTACTTCCATTTCAGATCA
The DNA here is from genome assembly GCA_003416845.1 of Oplegnathus fasciatus. Taxonomy (NCBI): domain Eukaryota; kingdom Metazoa; phylum Chordata; class Actinopteri; order Centrarchiformes; family Oplegnathidae; genus Oplegnathus; species Oplegnathus fasciatus. The sequence goes on from NTHP01000052.1 coordinate 1,289,996, forward strand.
TGATTTCCTACATTTCTCTTCATGCCTTTTGATAATCAGTGTGTGGAAACTTAGTGCTAACAATAGTGATTGCATAATTAGAGCAAGACAGCTATTTTTTTCCGGTAGAGGAAAATCAACTGTAGCAGTCTTCACTTCAAATACTATGTGACTATGCTGCATTCTTATCTATTGATGCTCACGTTTTTTCCATCGTGGGTTTCTTCCTGTGTGACTTTTTTTTAAGGAAGCCTCTTTATCTCTGACACACCTACACCAAAAATCTGACATTTAGACTCCTGATGTGTGGGAGAGATGATTATATTCCTGCTATTAAAATGCCTTTCTAACTGTGCTAAATGTCTTAAAGTCATGCCAGGTCGTATATATATCTGGCAAGTTAAAACACACACCAAACAGAGGATGAATTCTCAAATGCTACTTTTAAAACTGTAACAAATGTAATGTATAACTACGCATACGTTTACCTAATTCTAAAAAAAACTAGCAACCAGAATAAAAGATGAATAACATGAAGACTCACATAAACCACCTGGCTGTTCTCCTGATCAGACTCTTTCTCTTTTTCATCCTCCTCCTCCCTCCCTCCCCTCCACACGATGGCCTCTGTCTCGTACTCTTTACGGCACAAGTTGTGTCTGTCGGACAGGCTGGCTCGCCGCACCACTTTTCTATGGACACAGGAGTTACAAGTGAGGAAAGAAACGTATGAGTAAAGCATTTTCTAGGCACAATTACAGTTTCTAAAATACAAATTTATAGATTATAGTGTCTGGAACTGCTTATACTTCTTAAGTTTTACATTTGAAGATTAAGGAAGGCTGATCACAGAGTTAGAAGAGTTAAAGAGAGCGTTCACATTCAAAAAACATTTACATAAACTCTACAGAATGGTAAAAATATTAAAAACCATTTGTAGTAGCAGCAGCAACGCCAGCAGATGTCAGCACTTACCCACGACTGCCTGCACTGGACGTTCGCCTGCACAGTGAGGTCTTGTGTTTGAGCTGTGATTTCATGATTATGTCGTGTTTGTGTTTCAGGTCCAGCAGGATGGCCCTGAACTCCTCATCCTCGCACAGATCTTAAAATGAGAAGGATGAAGGACAGGAAATGTCATCTCCTTTCAAATTAAACTGTGTTTGTTGTGCTTTGCTGCTCTCTTACAAATAAAAGCGCAAACCCAGGATTATAATATGAATGTTTAGAGAATTATTATCCTTAGATATGCTACTAGTCTCTCATACTGACTGCTTACATATGCTTAAGTTTCAAAATTGTACCATTTTACAATTTACCAACCATCAGGGCTGCTAAAAATGTAAAAGCTGACAGAACTAGTGATGAAAAAAGGGTTAGATTTGCTTTAACAAGATTCAAAGCAGCATTTAAACAGACCGAACCAATGATGTAGAATTTGCATCGACTGAACAAGCTGGAAATGAGACCCTGCTGAGACAAGACATTTGTTTTCTTAACCCCCCACCAGGTGTATTGATAAGAGAGTGTTGAGGTGTAAATATACCGATGGGGGTCTCCTCTAGGAAGGTCTTGGCATTGAGACTGGCTCCATGAGACACCAACAGCTCTGCCACATGCATCTGAAACAACAACAACAACAACAGCAGCAGAAAATTACATTAAATGGTTTCAGAAACCTTTTGAGTGTGTGCGGTTCTCTGTTTCCGGTTTCCTGTTATGTTTACCTTACCTGACCCCAGCACGCTGCAGCATGAAGAGGCTGCCATCCATCTGAATCTCTCAGGTCCATGCGAGCTCCCCCCTCCAGCAGCAGCTCTGCAGCCTGCACGTAGCCATTTGCTGCTGTGATGTGGAGCTGCAAGGGCAGAGGAGGAACAATGATTAGGTCTTTCCAGTGCACAGGATTTGCTGTAGATATGCTCTGTGCATGAAATCCAGCGTGGATTTCACGCTAAAGCCACGATTTAGATGCCAGAGAATAATTTACTACAGTACTAACTCAAAAATGCTGACCATGCAAGACATCACACTACACCTGCATAATCTACATCAGACATTCACTGGCCTCCACGTTTGGGGATGTGTTTTTTTATTTCAATCACTAATGTCAAATTAGGTCCACAGCATTGTAAAAAAGGCTCTGCCATCATTTCAAGCTGATGGGGTGCTGGGTTTGTAAACTGAACTGCATTAACAGTTAAAGATAGAAACTGATCCTGCTGGCTTGAGATGACCCACTCTGCAGGTCAGAAACTCCTGTGTACAATTATACCAGCAGCTGAGAGGAGTGAATCACTTTTATGATATCTATTCTATCAAGACATTAACTGTAGTCTTTAATCACCGGTAGGGCGGTCAGTACAAACCTGTTATACAGCCAAACATTGTTCAAACTATCTGTTCTTTACTTTAAATTCTAACGGAGATACCAAAGGTTCCAGAGACACTGAGATATCTGATCGGGCTGTAAAGTGGTGAAATGCCCATCACAAGTTCCCAGAGCCGCAGCTGACGTCTTCAAATAGCTTGTTTTAACTGAAAAGCAGTCCAAAATCCAAAGATATTCAATTTAGTATCCTAGAAGACACTAAGTATTTACATTTGAGAAGCTGTAACCAATGAATCTTTGGCATTTTTGATTGAAAAAAAAGACTTGGTTGATTAATCTATCGGCAACAGTTTTAATAATGGATTAATCACTTAATTGTTGCAGCTCTATTCGACGAAGAGCTGCAGAAGCTGATGCAAAATATGTATATATGTGATCAAATCATCTTATACCACTGTCTTTGACAGGAACAACCTTAAAGCTACTTTAAGGAGAAACAAAAGGAGAAAACTGTGCAAGCTCAACTTTAAAAGTGTGTTTCTTGAATGCTAGGGCTCCTTTTAGGTATTTAGACATTTTTTGGTACAGTATGTTAAAGGGTTAATCAGACATTTTCTTTTCCTAGCCTGCAAATCACTGTGAACCTGTCAGAAACGTACACACATATAACATGAAGCCAGTGCCAGCCTTCATTTCATGTGTATCAGGTGTGAAGCTCGACCACTCAACCTGTGACTACTGAGAAGGAATACATCTTGGTCTGAACATAACTGGTCTGAAATAACAAGCAGGTTAGTAAGACTTCCATCACTGGAGACTGAGTTTGAGCAGCTGGTGACGATGTGAGCTTACATTGAAGAGAGAGAGAGAAATGCACACAACATAAGATCCAAACATTATTGATCCTCATGCAGAAATTAGGATGTACTATAACTGGCAGAGGAAAATCACACTGTGCACTGCAAAATGCCAAAAGAAACGTTACAGAAAAACAAATTAATTCATGGAAATCAAACAAACAGTGACATATAAAAAGGTAATTACAGGCAGCTTTTTTTCTTTCACAAAATGCAGCATTTTTAGTACAGAAAGCAGGAGAGGGAGCACTGTGCTACATGTATACAGAGGAAAATCACTTAAAAATTGCAGCATTTCAAATGTACCTTTCAAAAGCACATTTTTCTGTGACAGTTCAATGTTTTTATAACCCACAGTAAATGTATCTACAGTAAAACACCCAAAAATATTTGGAAAGCAGAAGGCTGTGAAGGCTGAATTCAGGCTTCATAGCACATCAGTTATGCCAATGGCTCCTTGACTTTTGAGTAACGGACATGTTTAAGTGGATGTTTGTGCTACAATAAGAGGACATTTTAAACAAAGGGGGGAATGTTAAGGTCCTGAAGGTCTCAGCTCTGTCTGGTTTTATTGCCTTTCGGCTAGTGCTGAGGATGAAGGAGACCCAGGGCAGCATCTCCAGGAAAGGTATTCTGCTAATGGAGGATTTGTTGTTTTTGTTTTGTGGCTCCAGTGGGACCTGTGCAAAATCTGATAAAGTGCCTCAAGTGATGTGACTTGCCTGGGGGTGTGGAGTTAAGGGGCCAGTATACTCTGTCTGAACTACCGGACGGTCAGATGGTCGAATAGCTCCTCCCACCCATTTCCAACGTCCATAAACACTTTTGATTTCTGATGTGGTTGGACAACACGTCGTACGATCTTGTTCTTTTCTAGTATAACCTGGTCCTAAGAAAAAATATGAGTTTAACCACAGACCTCTGTAGCCCGCTCCTCATCTCTGCTTGAGGCTAGTGGCTCGAGGCCACATCAGCTACATAGCTGCTACTAGCTATAATATACACTATAACACACAACTGTCACTGGTCGAGTTGCACTGTGGGTAATGTAGGCACCAAGTTTGACAAGGAAGAGGAATGCGTGGGATAATGATGATCTCAGGTTCTGCTGCATGGGTTGCTAAATCGTAACGCTAAATCAGTGGAATACTCTTAAACAAGAGTCCACAGCCAAGCTACCGGCTCTGTTAGACTATACTCAGGCCCGGCAGTGCTTTGAGCTAATTGCAAATGTCAGCATGCTAATATACTCACAATGACAAATGCTATCATGCTGATGTTTAGGAGGTAACGTTTACCATCTTAGTTTAGCACGTTAACATACTACCATTTGCTAAATAGCACCGAACACAAAGTACAGTAGAGGCTGATGGGAATGTTTGGCGGGTATTTGGTCATGAACCAAAGTACTGAACAGAAATTTGACCTGTCAATGGCGCTAGATAAAAAGTTTAAGGCTCAGCAATGTTATTACAATTCATCCGGATGGGGACATGAATGTCTGTACCAAATTTAACACCAATCCACCCAAAAGTTATTGAGACATTTCACTTAAAACCACAAATGTCAACCTCATGGTCGCAGTAGTAAAAGTCGGGGGATCACCAAAGTCATTGTTGAGATATTTCAGTCTGGTGGTGGACAACTGACAGTGCCATCCCTTGAGCCACGCCGCTACCATCACAAATACCAAAAATCATAGCATAGTGTCCCTGTGTTTGCAATGGTTTCCTCGGAGCATTTCAGTTTCCTCACACAATATCATTGAGAGCATGTCTGTGGTGTACCCTGCCTCTTGCCCGAAGCATGCTGGGATAAGCTCTCTCTGTCTCATCCAGTTTTTGGCCAACAGTCTGAAGACATGCCCTTTAGGTGAACTGGAAATTTTAAACTGCCGGTAGGAGTGATAGTGAGAGTGTTTGACTCTGTCTATGTGTGTTAGCCCAGTGAGGGACTGATGGCCTGTTCAGGATCAGTTCTACCCTGAATCTGTTCAGAGGATGGATGAATGATTTGAACTCCTACAAAATCACCCTTACAACTGACTGATTTGTATTAGTTTTTTTTTTAATCATTTTTGATTTATTTTAAATTGGTTTCTATCTTTTTAATTTGTGTTTTCATTAATGCTGCCTGTCAGGGTGAATCATATTATTCTAAAAGACTTTGTCAAGAATATTTTTTTCACATGAAATTAATGCAAGAACTGGAATTACAGTCTTAGGTTTGTAATGATTTCTTTTTACTTTAAGATTTATGTGATCTCTCATTGTAAAGTTATCATTTGTACAGTGTTCTTGACGCAAATTGATCATTTGGTTAGTACGGTTCAGTTCAAATAAACTGAGATAACTATGAACAGATTGTTTCTCCTCTCAGAGTTCGATCAACCCATTTGCAACCACAAGAGATGAAAATCATTGTTCCTGCACACCAAAACGAGGACACGAAATGTATTTCAGTGGAAAACAAAAGATTAACTTTACATAACTTCCTACCAGTTCCAGGTCTCTTCCTCTCTTCTTTGCCAGAGATTTTAATAAGGCATGCTCTAGTTTGCTTCATCATGCTCAAATAAAGATTAACAGGATGCATAAAGCAGGGGGACAAGCAGCTCAATCAGACAATCTGTGGTAAGACTTTAAAGCTTAACAGGGTTATTTTGGGCTACTACCATGTAATGTCCCCTGGCTATTTTCATCCAGTGATCTGTCACTGTGTTTCCCCAGCGTAGCTAAATCCCTGATACATAATAAAGACTTCATTAAGGCGTCTGACATAATACGCTCCGCAGGAAATTATACGCTTTTTTTGTGCCCTTCTTGACTTGTTAATGCATCAGCACACCAGACTTCGAAACAAAACAAAATCAGTGGCCGCTTTATGAGGTACACTTCCCTGATAACACTAAAACAAATGACTTCCACACAGAAGCATGTGGCTGTGACGCACTAAAAAAAACAAAAGAAAGCGTCTTCATGTCATTCCCAGGTATGTTTGGGTCCTAATGCATCTGACATAATACTGATATTAAATAACTGCTTGCCAATTAATCATGTATTGGATGAGGACTTGGCCAATGGAAAGGCCCCAAGAGTTTAGTGCAGCAAAGTTCGATTGTTATGTTGACTGAGTAGATACTGAATTTTTGAGTTTTGGGGTTTTCGAGTCTTTGTTGTGGTCTAAAAGGTGCACAACAACAAGAGCACAGGGCAGACTAAGACAACATGCCGGTATTGAGTGGAAGTATGGCAATTTGTAATTCATTATCCGTCTAAGAACAGTATCCACAGGCTAACAAGCACTGAGTGTACTGTCTAACACTAGTACATGAACAAATCTGATGAGCCCCGTAGGTCCCAAATGGTTTCTTGGGTGCACAGGCAGTAGTTCAGCATGTAATACACCGGTAATATACAACACCTGAGTGGGCAAGAGAAGGTTCAAGTGCCAGGCTGTGGCTATTTCCTGGAAGCACTACAAGCAGTACAGACCCAATACCCACCAAACACTGAAAAGTCTCAGTAGAAAATTTTCATTCATTCATTCTTTGCCAACACTGCAAAAGGATGTCATGTCTGTTGTGTTAAGGTCCAGAGGGCTGAATCATGCACATAACTGAACAGCTGTGTGTCTTAACTGATGGTGTGCACAGTATAAAGTCCATGTCAGACTGTTATGATGTGTCTCAGGACTGTTTTATTGCCTTATTAATGCAAACATACAGCAGCTATGTGTAGCATGAATTTATTTTGTCTAAATGTGGTTCACTGTACCTCAGCTCACCGCAGCTTTAACACAGATGTCTTCACATTCTTTGATTTTTATTTTTTTGGTGCCATATTTGTTAGTTCATGAATCATCATGTTTGAAGCTTTTATCTTTTGTTTCAAATCTAATCATTTCTCATTATTACTTACTCTTACATTTATGCTTGTTTATTAGGCTCGTGGTGGATTAATTTGGATTTTAAGTAAATCTGATCATCCATCAGTTTATGCATTCCATTGTGAAATTTTGCTTTTATGATGTCTCTTCTCATAATAATCCCTTAATGCACACATACTGTATGTATTATTACAGGTTTATTGGAATCTATCAGGTTTTTTTTAATATGACTGCAGCTGTATTCAGTGCTCACGAACACGTCACTATATCTGCAGAGCATTTTGAAATCACACAGCTGATTTGCCTTTAAGAATATCATAATGAGTCTCTGACTGCCTGATTAGCTTTGAAGGTTTTATAGCCTCATGAGCCAGTGTTGCAGAGCACATAATCATTAAATGGTGAATCTATGATAAAGAGGGTCCCCTGAATATTTACGCACCACTTACTTTTTCCTCTCAGTGCTGATCTGTGATGCTTGATAATTTGATAAGAGTTGTGTGCGTTTCTGCAGCACTTTTTTCACAGAAGACACACCCATAACAGACAGAATCTGTTGGCTTGGAGGCAGCTATGGTTACTGTAGTGTTTAGTCTCTTATTTTTTACTGCTGCAAGTTTATGATCAGTTATGTCTGCACAATAATATGTCCTAAACAACTTTAGGACCATGTTCTGCCTTATTGCCATAGACTTATTGCGACTTACATTTTCTTCCATACACACACATTGGGAGCAATTTTGGGTTCAGTGTCTGATGTGTGAACAGGAGGAGCTGAGAAATTAACCACTAACCCTACAATTAAAGGGGAATTTACACATCAAAGCCTGTTTACAGGTCTTTGGCAGTACTATTGCATATGTGAAAAAAGTTGAATAAAGCCTTTTGTGGCTCCAAAAGGGAGCCGTGTCAAATCTGATAAATTGAGTCAAGTGATGTCCCTTGAGCATAATTACTAGCTACTAATAGCTACTAGCATAACACACCCGAATCTCTGACCAAACTGTCTAAGGTTGAGTTGCATTGTGGGTAATGTAGGTGCCAGATTTTGACAAGGAAGAGGAAAGTTTGGAACAAAAAAGATAACATCTCTGGTTCTGCTGCTGCATCGATTTCAACCCTTTTATTTAAACTATTCTAGTGTGAGTCCGACAATGTTACTTGAGTGCAATGCTCTTTAATGCTCTTTTAATCCTTCTATTAACTACAGCCACTCGGCCAAAACAGAGTTAACCTTGTCAACCTGCTCACTATAATGAATAAAGTTTATCTTAAGTATCTTAGGATACTGTAACTGCAGCTTTTTAAATAAACACAGAGGATAAATATTGGCTGGTTTAATAAATCCCAGTTTCTGTGGCAACATAATAATCAGTGCACATAAACTCTGTCTGGTGTCAATACAAGCTGCTGGTGGTGCAGCTTTGAAAGCCACAATCTAAACATTGTTGCTGACCAGGTGGGTCCCATCATGGACCTACTTCCTTTTTAAACCTTTTTCAAATTAAAACTTTCCACAGGAAAACACTATGTATTGTCTCAAGAGCAACAGCACTAATCTTAAAGAAGCAACAGACCATTTCCTGCAGCTGCTTTAAAATAAAAGCCATAATCAGTTCTCTTTACCGGGAGACTTTTATTGTGAAGCACCTGCAGGAAAGGGTGAGATTGCATTCACTGCATATTGTGCATAAGCTCATTTTTGGGAGATAACACAAACTCAAACTTTTATTGTACTGTTTTTATGTTTTGTCTGATGTTTTGTCAGTTTCTTTATACCCTGGAGAAATTTTGATTCAGCTATATTTCTGATAAACTTGGAAAAAACATTTAGTCAGCTTGTTTTAAACGGAGATTGGTGGAGAAAAGTCGAAACAAACATAGCACAAAGTCTCACCAGCGTGGCTCCCTGAGAGTCCTGTTGGTTGACCTCCTCCCCCTGTCTCAGCAGTTCCTGAATGTCTCCCAGCATCCTCCGCTCTGTCGATGCCCGTGTCTCATTGATCATCTCCTGGGTGATGCCTGTCAATCAAATACACAAGCAGAACCACAGTGTTCATCCCTCACAGCCTTTATATACAGCTGCAGCATGCCGACAGTGCAAATTCTTTACTGATCTGAGGGACAGAGAAGCAGCTCAGGTATAATGAAGCAGGGACACGACGTAATGATAAATGCATAAAAACTAACTTCAAAAAGTGAACGTTGGAGAGAGAAAATCTCATTTTCTGGATTGACAGCAACATCTTTTTCTTTTCATACATTTTTAAAGTACACTCGAAGGTTTCTATTAGCAACGGTTCATGTATTCCCCAATAAAAGCTTCTCAGCAGATACTGAAATTTCAAGGTTTCAAGAGAAGTAGAAATAAGTAGGAAGTTTTTAACTTGGGCTCACCATTTGTAAGATCAGTACAGAGCTGCCTATAGTACAGTATTTGGATCTTAAACATTTGAAAGAAATTTAAGGACTATTTTTTCCGAGTGGCAAAGAGTAGTTTTCGTGCACTTTCATTCCTACCATCTCTTGGCAAAGACCTTTGTGGTGTTTGGTCCAGTTGAAGCTCAGGTGATTCTGTCTGTCACAGCCACTCTAAATTCCTCCTTTAATCCACTACCCTACTGCCAGGTACGACTCAATACTGTGACCGCCACACTTGACTTCTTCTCCCACAGCTCGGCAGTAATGTTCTGTACTGTCCAGCGAATTTAAAGTGTCAGATTAACAATAATGAAAACAGCCTGTCAGTCAGACCTGTGACTCTCGCAGTGTGTGACTGAATGTGTGAGTCACTCAAAGGATAAATGAGGTCCAAAACTACAATAAATCAGTTTAAGTGTTGTGGATGCAAATGATATATATACAATCCTTCATTAAAAAAATAATCTATTTGTCACTGAATGGTTGACTATCCTTCAAATGACAGCAGCTGGAAATAAAAGCTCAAAGTTGGAATATTTACAGGAGTTAGTAATTTAAATGTTCATCTTTTTTTGTGGAGCAGGGAGGACACTGCCCTGAAACTGGCCACTTTTACTTGAAATAAAAAGAAGTAGACAGGCATCACCTGACTGTGCATATGTTATTGTATAGTATTTCAGCCCTACGACCTTTCTCGTGACACTCAGTTATAAATTGATCCCGGGCGAGTGAAGCTAAAGGCAAATCTATCCACTCAGCCAACATCCCAGCCTCCAGCTCGCCATTTTAAAGTCAAACACCTGTTTCAATGTCACAGTCTTGTTTCGGCTGTGGCCCGCACCGACATGTGATGGCCAGTAGTTGTGATGGAGGTGCTGAAAAATGGCGGGGAGGTAAAATGGTATTTCTCTCTGAATCAGAATCGTAGCCGGAGGGTGTTTAAAGGCACAGGAATCAGAGCGATGACAGCCCCCCTTTGTCGACTTAAATGAAATGCATCCCTCCGGCTACTATTTTCTTCTGTGTTTTCTGTTGTTTCTGGTGGCAACCATCAGTCTCTCTGGTAGTAATGTCACAAATTTTACTTGCTTGTTTCTGTCATATTTTGATTTTAGCTACAGTGATACCCCGCAGCTTAACAAAGCCCCAAAGGATTTAAAAATGTAAAATACAGCAAACATTCCTCATTGTCACTATAACAAATGGAGTAAATAGAAAAACTGTCAGTATATTGTCACATACAAATTAAAGGAAAAACCTGAATAAATGAGTGGAGAAACATAACGAATGCAGATGCTTCCGCACAGGTGCGCTGCATGGTACAATTAAGCAATTACATCCAATCATGCTCTGTGGCATGTTGATTCTGATTTTGTATCAAGATGCCAGAGTGCATGTGTGGCACACAGCAAGAGAACGGTACAGGCCTGAATGCTTGACCCCCTACAGTCAGGGGATCCGGTGGCTCTGTTATGCTGTGGGGGGCATTTTGCTGGCACGGTTTGGGTCCACTTGTCCCCTTAAAGGGAAGGGTCACTGCAAATCAATACAAAGTTGTTCTGAGTGATCACCTTTATCCTATGATGAAACAGTTCTATCCTGATGGGAGTGGTCTCTTCCAGGATGACAATGCCCCCATCCATAGGGCAC
>NTHP01000052.1:1301135-1318297 GCA_003416845.1 Oplegnathus fasciatus
AGTGGTCACTGAATGGTTTGATGAGTATGAAAATGATGTGAATCATATGCTATGGCCTTCACAATCACCAGATCTCAACCCAATTGAACACCTATGGGAGATTTTGGACCGACGTGTTAGACAGCGCTCTCCACCACCATCATCAAAACACCAAATGAGGGAATATCTTTTGGAAGAATGGTGTTCATCCCTCCAGTAGAGTTCAGAGACTTGTAGAATCAATGCCAAGGAGCATTGAAGCTGTTCTCGTGGCACGTGGTGGGCCAACACCTTACTTAGACACTTTATGTTGCTTTTTCCTTTAATTTGTCACCTGTCCGTAAATAATGAAACAAGAGCCATTGTTAAACTGAAAACTTACATTTTTCCCAGGACCCGTTAAGGAACAAACATTTGTCTGTGCTAACCTGTTTTGTTTTTTTTCGTTAAACTTAAAGTACAGCTGTGTCCTGCCATGACAACAATACTTGACATTTTTTAAGACTGACACTACGCTTAAGGTCACACCTCCCCTCTGTATCTATTTTGACAAGCCGCCAATGCAGGAGTTGTCTTAAGATGATTGATTACAATCAAAAAGTCCAAAATTCTTTCTCAAAATATTCATTAACTCTGTTAAGAAAACTCCCCCAAAACACACTTAATTTAAAACTTAAAATCTTGATCGACAGCCTCACATCAGAGTGAGCATTGCTTTTTGGCACAACCTCATCCCAAATTAGTTCCTCTCACGCTTCCTTCCCTTTTCACCAAAGATTGTAGCTCCAGGAAGGGCCAAGACAGCAGAGAGAAATATATCCAAATCAAATTAGGGCTGCAACTGAAGATTGTTTTCATTATTGATTAATCTGTTGATTATTTTATCATATCTACCTAGAACCAGATGTGATGTCTGTAGATGTCTTGTTTTGTGCGACCAACAGTCCAAAACTCAACGATATTCAATTTACAATAAAGAGAAAAGCAGCAAACCCTCACATTTGAACACTTTTGGTATTTTTAACTTTTACAATTACAATTAATCGATAATTTAAATCGTTTTAGAATTAAATCTTTAAACAATGACAAAATCAGAGACTTATGGGGGACATCACTGACGCTACGGCCAAGTTTATCAACGGTCTATGATCTTAACTGGAATTCTTTATCCTCCATTAATGGGGATACAAAGTGACATTAGCTACGTCAGCTGTGTAGCTGGTGGGTTTAACTCTGCATTCCCCACTCGATTTCACTGGTTCAGTTCCTGGTAGACTTTCCCCCTTATCACTGCGGCTCATCACAAATGAACTGGGCTCTACAGGGAGGATCAAGAATGAGTCGGATCAGTCGATGCTGCATATGAAGTGGTGTGTGTGTGTGTGTGTGTGTGTGTGCGTGAGCGAGTGTGGGAGAGAGTCGGTGTGCCCATCCCTGAGGCATCTCTGGAGAGAGAAGTCTTATCCAGCAGTACAGTGCTGAGAACATTACAGGAGCAATTAGCAGCGCCGCGCTCCCTTTGATCGGCTTAATAATCATTCTTCTCACCTACTGTAGCGCTATCTGCATTCTGCGGCTCGAGAGATCCTATTGTAAGCTGAGAACCTCATTTTCAGCGGTCTCTGTTTTCCCTCTCCAAGCCCCCACCCACTCTGTCTGTCTCTGCGAGTTTCCAATATTGTCTCACATCCAGGATGAAACCCACACAATGTGGTGTCATGTGGCCTGTTTGCACTGTTAAAACTATCAAGATCATTAACCCTGCACTTGTTTACAAGGCAGTACTCATCATGACAGGGTTTTTCCTGACCTTTAATTATTGAGGCAAATATGACTGAGCACTCATGATGCTCTCCAGCATCGCCCTGCATCCACAGTTTTCTCCTGTTTACCACTGAGCAGCTCCACTGAAGCATTTGGGATTTAGTATTATACTGAAGGGCACCTTGACCGAGGAAAATTCCAATATTTTTCAACCTTGTCTTGTTTGCTGCTACTTCTCCAGCATATACACACACTACATCGACAGCAACCCAAGGCCTCAAACATGTAAACAAACCGCTGTGTGCAGATGAATAGGACGCTAGTTTGGTTAGCCGCGAGTCGCCCTGAAAGTAGATCCCTATAGAGAGCCGAAGTGAAACTGGAAACTGGTCCAGGTTCTGTTCCAGAAGTAAGAAAATCTCATTCAAAATCCCATTGACATTTGTACCTTTACTGATAACTAAGCCTCCAGCCTTGGAACAGAGCCTTTCTCAACAGTATGTCATGTGGCTCGCTTCATATGTTTAGATAAGGATGGTAGTTTTTTTGAAAAATTATCTAATATTGTTGTTTACTTAATATTTGTGGTTTTAGAGGCATTTAACAAACACCATTACCCATGAGCCTTAGACCTTCGTGGGCTAAATGTCATGGCTCAACAAAAGAGGTGAGTCAAGGGGCTGCGCTTAGTTCAGACATGAGAGAGAGGAACGCTTTGGTGAATTTTATTAGGGCTGTAGTCAACCAAAGAAAATCTTGGTAGACTGAAATACTACCTACTCTTGAACCAATCGACAGGTCGAAAAAATCTCTAGATGAACTAAATCGGCCCCAGTGCACTAAGTGCACTCTACCTGGTAGCATAAATTAATTTTAAATAAACACTAAAAGCTATCTGCAGCATATTAAATTATTTTTAACCTAATTATTTTATACTGAAATGATAACAACAGACTTAGAGCCGAACAGCTGTGCCTGCGGCAGGTGCATGCTGGTCGGCAGGTGAACTGCCGTTATTCATGTGATTTCCAAAAATAGAACTCTATCAATTGGTTATCCCAGCACAAGAACTATTGAGGAATATACAAAATAATTTTTAAGATAATTGTTTTCGTCTTATTCTATAGTAATAATAATAATAAACAGGACCCTCCACTATTGTTCCAGCCCGCACTGCGTGATTTATTTCCGAACATAGAGCTACAGGGACCGGCCCCTGTAATGCTTACGGGTATGATCTCATTCGAAGCTGTCAAAAGGGGACGCACGAGCAGTTATATTTCAAAAAAACCATTAGGCTCTTTAATAGACCAAACATATTGAAATATGCCAATTCTGATATGTTCACACTCAAGGCCTATCTAGCGTTAAACACAAAAGTTGACAGAGCATCCTAAAGCAGACAACCGGAAAAAAACAAAACAACTTACGCCGACCGTTTTTCGATGATGTGCCCTGTTGGTTGTTGAGCTGTGAGAAGAAAACTGCTGTGAGCAAAGTTTACATTCCACTTTTTTGTCATCATTTTTAACAAAATGCTGCCACACCGACAACTTCTTTGACATGGTGTCAATTAGTTTGGAGCCGAGTAAATGCTCAATAATTTTCTTTTTATGAAAGTAACACCAGCGATTGTCCGACCAACAAGAGCATATTGACCAACAAATCGACCAACCAACCAGAAAGTGTCAGCCCTAAATTTTATGCATATGGACAAAACCAAGTTAGTACAAAAGCACCCGCGCTGCTGCTTGTAAATTTTCGGTAGAGTTTTTTTTTGTGCTCACAAATTTATCGTTGTTTAACTGTTAAAATCACAAGGGCTGCGCTGTAGTGGATGGCGATTTGTCTGAAAATAAACCCCAGGAGCATTCTTCACTTTTTCATAAAGACTAATGAAAGAAATCCTGAATGAGAGATTGCACTGAGTTACAGAAGCTAGTGGAACAAAGGCTCTCTACACAGTTAGCTACAATAGCTAATCCACAGGGCTAATGTTTACTTTAGGTCAGATTCAAAGACAAGAGTTTGAAATAATTCATATAAAACTGAAGTTTATTTAGAAAGCTTCAGGAGGCTCACTCTTCTTGCTGATATATAATCTCTACAACAGAGGTGGTGAGGGCAAAGTTAGGAAACACGTAGTCAGAATGAACGCAATTATGGGAATAAGACCCAGGTTGCAAGGAGGAAAGCAATTTGCTCATGAGAAGATTGATACCACTCTCATGTCTGTACGTTAAATATGAAGCTAAAGCCAGCAGCTGGTTAGCTTAGCTTAGCATAAAGACTGGAAACAGGGGAAACATCTAGCCTGGCTCTGTCCAAACGGAACAATATTCAAATACCAGCATCGCCAAAGCTCACAAAATAACATCTTGTTTGTTTAATCCGTACAAAAACAGGAGTGTGAAAATGCCAATTCGCCACTTTCCAGGGGGGTTGTGCCAGACTATTTCATGGCAGCATTAACTTCCTGAAGTTTCTGCTGGTTGCCTGGTAACTGCTCCCTGCCAAGAAATAGTCCATGTAACCCCCCCCCGTAAAACAGCAAATTATAGTTTTCCCACTGTGGTTTTTGAGAGTGGCATCAATCTTCTCAACTAACTCTCCACCAGAAAGCGAACAGGCGTATTTCCCAAAAACGGTGGTGAACTATTCGTTTAAACCGATCACATTTCAGCAGTCAATCTGGACATTCATACGACAGCATTTCTCTAAACTCAAGTTTTGTTTTGTTGCAAACTGTGTGCTCACACGTCTGCCTGTAGATGTAACTGTTACTAGAAAACAAAACACTGACAAGAGCTTATGCTAAGAAGGTGGCGTGTGATTGAACTGCATTGCAAATAAAGCTGTCTGTCACCTCGGCTCTCTTTGAGTCAGTCTTTCTTCGTATCACACAAAACACAGACAGAAAATGCAAACACATCCGAAACGCAGCGCAAGTTTCCCCTCCTCCCTCACTGATGTGCATTTCGTCAGTGCTGATCTCCTTGAACTCTTCCTCAGCCGTGTCACACAGACAAACTGTGCCGACTGCGTCGGTTTACAGTGACACAGCATGAATATACAGTATCCCAATCTGCATCCTGTTGGGAGTGAGAGAACTGTGAATATCTCAGAGCTCCCTGAAGTGTCAATCCTGAAACTGTGCGGGACACTAAGTGCTTACCGAGGTCACAACCCCGCTGCCTTCTTCCTCAACAATCTGTTCCTGTGGTTGACATACTTTAAAGACTGCAGGAAGCTACAAACACTCTCTGCTGCTGTTAACGAAGGGTTATACTGTGTGTTACAAGTAAGGAAAGGATCAAAAACAAAACACAACTGTCAAGCTTTGAATGTCACATGCCAAAACTGTGTGTATAGGGCTACACTTAAAGAGTTTGGAGGACGTTTTTTTTTAGCCTCTTCAAAAGTGTAAGGACTGGATTAAATGGTGTGTTTATCTGCTCTAACGTAAGCTGCAACTCCAGCTAATTAGCGTATTACCTACAGTAGTGACATGTTACTTTCAAAGCCACGGAGCACATCATTAAACAACAACATTAGTTTGTAGGGTTACAGGTTACGTTAAATTAAAAAAACTAGAAAATCCACTGTGTAGAAGACGGTCCTGCATGCTATCAGAGTTTATGCTAACGTTAAGGGCTCTGTCCTGCACTTATTGGATTTTGGGATGTTTACACTTCAGCAACCCCGGCCAACGTTACTCAGGACAGAATTACGTTTGGCAAACACATCAGTTGGTCCTCATCCTAAAAGCTTTTTCTCTTGTAACATTATACAACCAAGCATGTAAGCTAAGAAGTCAATCAGCATTATGTTCGAATTAATTAACAGTTTTTTTAAATCAAACTAATAATACTAGTACTAACTAGCTCTACACTGCAACACAAGAACAATGCTGTTTCTTTATATCATGTATGTAGTAGCCATCAAATGCAAATTTAATTTTATTAGGGTGGCGAAGGAAAGCTATGAGCGCGAAACGTTGTTCATTTAATCATACAAACAAATGTTCTTGACGTCAAACCCTTGATTGGTCAGGTTTAGGCATTGGGGAGGGACATGGTTAGGGTAAAAATATCAGGGTCAGGCAAATCAGAGGCAGAGTAGGGGCGGGACTTTCCTTCGCCATCCTAGGAAAAAAAATATTGCGCTGGTGACAGTGTTTTCAACCAACTCATGGAGCTAACATTAGCTTAATTAGCTAGCTAGCTACAGGTGATAAAACGTGCCAGTGACAGCTGTCATTTCAGCCGGCAAAATCAATGCTAGAAACGTGAAGCCCGCTTTTGTCTAACTTTCGTCTGAAATCCAGGACGCATTAAAAAAAAAAGCTACAGCGTTAAGATTCTGTCCACAAACGCTGATGTCTGTGGTCGTGTCGTGTCATCTCTTTTAACACTCTACCTCTGTTGGCCATAGCCGTCTCAATGATGTCCAGTGTCGGGTCGTCTTCACACAGGTCGTAGGGCATGTTCCCATCAGAGTTGACCGCCAGCAAATCTGCACCGCTGCAGGAGACGAGCAGATAAATGATTAACACCTTTGGCGTATGAATTTTTATAGGCTAATAAATGTTATAAATGTATAATATATCCAAGGCTAACAAGAGGACAATATGAGGAAAAGTGGTTTAATATATTACATATAAGGGCAAAAAGGTAAAAATAGAAAGACTACTGAAAAAACAAGACTTGACAATGGCTAAATATAACTTTGTGATGTTTTCAGATTTTGTAAAAGGTTTGTTTACATCAGCAGTGCCTTTAATCATCACAGTAAAACAGGCCTGCATTTCATATTCTGATCAGTTGTGAGGCCCCAAAAAATGCTGGAAAAAAAGCTGATCTATAACTCAAAGTCTTGGACAGGCATGACAAAATAAATCTCAGTTGGAGCACTAATTGATGATGCTAATTAAATTCTTTCATTCCAGAACAAGTTGGCCTGCATTATTCAGCGGTTTTTAATCAGTAATTTCACTGTGGATAATGAGTCCAAGTGATATGATGAGGGGCTTGACAAGTCCTGTAAGTCAACAGATGGCAGCAGTAAGTCTGTGTATTCTGTGTGTATGTGTGTGTGTTTCTAGTTACTACAGGCTTTAATTCAGCCACGGGCAGAAACAATGTGTACGCCATGTAACTCTATACAGTACTTATTCTATATGTTCAGGTGTGAATGTGTCAGCGTAAAGAAATCAACTTCACATGAAGATGTTTTTGCCTCTGGAAAACCTCGGTCAGTATTATTGAATTATAAATTACATTTACATAACAAAGATGGCTAATAACAACTCAATCTGTGCTGTTTGTAAATCATTACATGTCCTATGGCTGGGAGATAATTCAATATTACCCTTTATTAACTTTCACTTGAATTGTATAATGATGATATGATCATGTCATGTTTTAATTCTGCTGTCTAAATTAACGACTCCAAGCAAATTATAATTAAACCGTAGTGTGTCTGATGTAACACAAAACACTGAATCCCAATTAATTGTACATACATTTACCATATCATGACATATCCAGATATCAGAAAAGTACGGTTAAATAATATTGTGATGCTGATTTCAACAATATTTGTCTGAAAAAGTAGAGGACAGCGCTATTTCCCATTTTCAAATCTTTGTTTTTGTAAATGATTTTCTTTATTACAATGCTTCATGTTTTTTTCTCGCTACTGCTATTAGTGTGAGCTTGGCATTTCCTCTCCTGCCGGGCGCATTACCATCAGTTTCTGCTGCACCAGCTTGCAGCCTCTGTTGTATTTGGATCAGAAACACCTCATTTCTCTTGCCCAGAACTCAATTAAAAGATAATATTCATAGGTTCCTACGAATTACCTACAGTGGCCCACTGGGGACAGTGGTCGCATTTATACCTGAATATTCGACAGCACAACAGAAATATGCCAGTTAATTTACATGATACAAGTCCAGCTGGTCAATGCCAACTTTAAACTAACTTCAACTTGATGCAGACTCTGTGGTGCCCGTGCCTCCACCTGTTGATCACCAAACTAACTTCAGCCTGGTGAGTTTTTTCTTACACATCAGCACCTGATTGTGACTGATTGGGTTTGCTTGTCTTTACTTTTCTCAACAAAACCTCAGATATTTTTCTTTCTACCTGATGCTGCGACGTGCTGCTCAGATTAATTGCTGTGAACATACAATGCAATCGATCAACCAATCACCTGCTAAGCTGAATCAGACAGACATTATCAATGTAGTTGCTAGATGATGGATGCTCATACTACTCGATAATTCTTTCTGACTTAAGCGGAGGTGCTCTGTGTTTCAGGCGAGACACCTCTACTATAATCTGCATCTGCATGTCTTACTGTGCAATGAGGATCTTGACCAGTCCTGCGTGGCCACAGGTAGCAGCGGCGTGCAGCGGCGTCCACAGCTCGTTGTCCTGAGCGTTGACGCTGGCTCCTCGGTCCAGCAGGATCTTCACCATCTCCTCATAGTTATCTATACAACACTGTAGTGAAAGAGAAGGGGAAGGGGTTGAAGGAGAAGGGGAAAAGAAGACATTTGTTTAATTTTTGATACTGTAATACTGGTGCTGTAATTCCTCAGATTGAGATAGATGGAAGGAAAAAAAGAGGGAGTAAGGAAGAAATGGATAAAGATGTAGAAGAAGAAGTAATGTGAGAATTCTGGCGACTGACTGAGATCCACAGTTTCCACTTGTTTGGAGGAAAATGAAATGCTGGCTGAGAAGGAGCTCTACATTTTTATTATTTTCAGCGTGGCATATAATTCATACAGCGAGTACTCAGCTGTGCTGCGATGATGCTGTACGCTTCAGCACCTTCATCATTGCAAGAAAGAGATGAAAAGAGACTCATTTGTCACTAAGAGTACAGACGAACAAGAAGTCCATTGAGAAGTCAAGTCAAGCCTCTACAAAAGCCCTTTAAGAGCATATTGCAGAGTGCAAAACTGAGAACACATTAAGCCAGTTGTAGACACAGTCATTCTGACATCTCACCCATTGTGTGGGTTGTTTTCCTGGATCTGAGACAACACTGGAAATGCACCCATAACTCACACCCATCCACAGAGACGAAGAGACAAAGACAGAGAGGGACACAAAGTATTTTCCTTGTTAAACTTGGGTGTGATTATAGGGTGGGGAGGAAGGGGAATTTTTCCATAAAAACCATCTTCCAATCTAGCTGCTGTCAGCAACAGCAGTTTTCTCCATCAGAGCTAATTGGTGTGAGTGTGGCAGTGCTGTGCCGCCAAACAAAGACAAGTGAGAAAAACAACAGAGACTGCAAGGAGCAGACATGAAGTCAAAGAATGGGATTACTTTGTCACAGTAGGATGGTCAAATATAATCAGACAGCTGAAGGATTCAGAGCAAAAGTCTGAGAGGGGCATTTCAGCAAGAGCCTATGTTATTATTTGTGCTGGTAAAGTTGTGGGTTTGAATCTGATCCATCACATGTTACGTTGTACCCTCCCATCACTCCAGTGTGAAGCATATTAAATCACAAATGTCAGAAAAATCCTCATTTGTTCTCAGAAACAGCTGCGTGTTTTTACCAAAGAGCACCTTCACTTTTGTGGGAAGCCGCCGGAGTGTTGTCATGTCTCTGCTCTCTGTTTGAAATGAAAATGAGACATCTGTCATGATGAAATGTAAAATCTCCTCCGACAAAATGACTGCTGCTGATCCCATTACGACTCTACTCACTGCGAGTCATTTATTGGAGATTTAAACAATGAGAGGAGAATGGAAGAAAAAAGGTTGTTGACAAATAAAAACAAAATGGAGATAACAAAAAAGAAAAGAAGCAAATAAATCTATCCATTTTGTAAACTGCTTATTCGGCTAAGGACTCCCGGGAAGCAACAGCCTATCCCTGCATGCATTGTGAACAGACACAAGACACAGAGTTAACACACAGTTCCCAGTTGTTTCCAATTGTTTCCAAATCCCTGATTGCCACCCACCAAATGACTCATTTAATGCAAACATTAAAGCCTGTATGTGTAGAACTTTTATGTAATTATAATTATTAAATATACCATTTAAATGAGTCTGATGGAAAGTTTTTGTAGAATAATTTGGCAGTTCTGGTGGAAATTAGACTCTACGTCTTCCTCTCAGCTCATCGTTTTGTGTCTTCACGTTGCTCACATACACAAAGATGATGCAAATAAACATATTATGCTTTTACACAGTTTTCATCAAACTTAAACTGATTAGTCAGCAACTTTTTTGATAACCGATTAATAGTTTGACTCGTTTTTCAAGCAACGGCTAAAAACATCCGTCCGGTTCCAGCTTCTCAGAAACAGTGGTGGAAAAAAATTAAGTACATTTACTCAAGTATTTCCATTTTAAGCTACTTTATACTTTTTACTCCACTACATTTATCGGACAGCTTTAGATACTAGTTACTTGTCAGATTAAAATTTTACGCAGAAAACAGATAATGAGTGATATATTGTTAAGGGTTATATAGTAACTTATATAAAGCACGGTAGTTAAAATAAGCTTTTGACCAGCTACAACATGAATAGCAATGCTATAGTAATAATAGTCGGATAATATAATACATGATCCGGTAGCATTACAATGACGTGGGCCATTCTACTGCCTAATGAGTACTTTTACTTTTGAAACATTAAGTACTTTTTGTTGCTAATACTTTTATACTTTTACTTGAGTAAAATTTTGAATGCAGGACTTTTAGCTGTAACAGTATTTTTTCAGTGTGATATTGCTACTTTTACTTAAGTAAGAGCTGTAAATACTTCTTCCACCACTTTCATGTCATTGCAAATTCAATATGTTCGGTCTGTTGGTCGGACAAAACCAGACATTTGAAGACACCTTTTGGCTCTGGAAATTTGTGATGGGCATTTTTTGATACTTCCCAGTATTTTTTAGACTAAATAAAGTTGATAAAAGTGTGGGGCAGCGAAGTTTGTTTCTAGAGCGGAGAGGACGGACTGGAAAGTGACTGTTAGCTACTTCTTAGCCAGATGCTGATGCTGATGGTGTCTGAGTTATAGGCATTAATAGTAATATGTCAACACCTTAACCTGAGAAGTCTGATATGAACGTGAAAAGTAAAGCGACCCATGACATGCAATGATGACTGAGCAGATTCACTGTAACTTATAGAGCAGTATTCTCCAATCTAGTCCTCGAGTAGCTCCTGTCCTATGGGTTTCTCTTGCAGTTGTACTGCTGACTGAAAGTCTGGCTCTTTTCGGACATGAAATAAGTGACTGGAGCCTTTACTTTAATCTGGCAACATTAGATTCAGACACAAGTGCTTATTCAGACGTGGGACCAATAAGGAAAATTGCTATTTCATAACAAGGTGCATGTCTGAAAGGGGCTTCTGGCTGGGTTTTTTTCATGCATTTACTTTGAAGGTACAAATTAATTTAGAGATGCTGTTACACACCTGCTGTGCTGAGTGAGTTTTTATAACTATACTGATATACTTCTTATAAAGAGTTTCTTTTCCCTCAAAAAAAAGAACTTTTCACCTTTTACACTTGTCTTTAAATATTCCACCACACTGTGCACGCTCATCATATAACCCTTGAGAAGTTGAGGTGTGCAGAGGAGACTGTTTTTTTCTTTTTCATGGATTTACATAGAGGAGTAGAGTCAAACAGTAATACACAGAGAGACACAGACATGAATATAAACCTACAGGATGGAAATGCCAAGAAAGAGAAGGGGAGGGCAGATTAGAAAACAGACGGAAGCCATTTTGGAAAACCTAAACAACAACAACAACAACAACAACAGCAGACGCTCTTCTCCAGCTTCCTATTGATATCATTTAGATTTAGACCTTTAAGTGATTTTAGCACCAGTAACAGACCAATGTATTAAAAATGAATGAGTAGAAAATGACTCTACCCATATTTTCACCACAACAGAACATTGCACAGGAATTAAATATACTAAAATAGTAAATGTTACTTTTCTGACAATAAATATCCTCGTACTGAACACAGAAAGTGTTATTTTGCGACAAAGGCAAGCAGATGTGACTGTGAGATGATTTAATGGTTGAGACCGTCACCTTTGGTACCACGTGCATCCCTGCAGGCCTTAAAACAAAACCTCAATCTGTCCTCTCAGTCAACTGTACACAATCTCTTTCTCTGCCTTCCTACCGCCTGCAACAAATCTGAATCTGAACACTTAAACAACAATAAAAAAAGGACGATTAGAGCACATTGACGTAAGGAGAAAATGAGTTGTGAGCGTGCGTTCTCTGGAGTTTTGTAGCTTCGACTGCCAAGGCTACTCAGATAAGGCGGCTCTGACAGGAGTGTGGGGGGAGTACATAAATTAATATACAACACAAGAGAGGAAATGAAATTACTTCACAGATGCAGAGGACAGATAGCAGGAAGACAGATAAGAGGTGAAACAGATGCATAGAAAACACAGCCGCTGACTGACTGGAAACACCACTGGCTGACGAACACATCCTGTTTTGGTCACGGTGAAAAGTCGATTTAAGGCCTTTTTACACACAGTCCAAATTTTTTTTACACAAGAATTGCGCATTTTTTTCTGAGTGATTGATTTTGACATTGTTCATGTGAGTTCAGATCTACCTGACTACTAAAAGACAATCCACATTCAGCCAAGGAGCTACTGTGTATATGACATGTCCTAAAGAAACTGAAAGTCTGACCTGCAGATAATCTTAGGATCAGGATTTGTGACAACTAGGAAAGCAGGTACAGATCTGAAAGAAAACAGCAAATAATGCACCTGGGTAATATGTGGCCTGGTTACAAACCTCTAAAATCACTGCCCATATCCCAGATTTTTCTGCAATTCAAATTAGTCTGGTGTTGAAGAAGTCTAAGAAAAACACAACCACAGCTACTGTGCTGTCTGAAAATGCCATTGGCAGTATGGATACATGCTACCAATTGTTTGGACATAATACCAACAACTCCCAAACAGAAAACTAACATGAACACAAGTCAGACTGAATAATTAAGTGAAATAAAATATTTATGCAGTCTGATTATCAAGGCTAAACAGTGGGCCTAAGATGCTGTCCCGGCCTTTTATAAGTGGAGGACGTTCAAAGATTGTGGAGAAATCTCTGATATGTATATGAGGAGGAAAAAGAGCCACATGATACTAAAAGCAGGCAGGCAGCATGAAAAGAAAAGAAAGACATGAAGGCTACAGTATGGAGATCCTGGTCACAGAGCACAGGAGGAGGTTCGCTTAGAGGTTTCTCCTTTTTCTGAATCCTTTCTAAAGCGATCTGCACCAGACTTCATGTGCATAAAAATCACAACCTTTTTCTAAACAAGAGCGTAA
Organism: Oplegnathus fasciatus; assembly: GCA_003416845.1. NCBI lineage: Eukaryota > Metazoa > Chordata > Actinopteri > Centrarchiformes > Oplegnathidae > Oplegnathus > Oplegnathus fasciatus. Next base: position 1,314,245 of record NTHP01000052.1, read on the forward strand.
ATGCAGTTGGACTTGTGAAAGGCCTTTACTGTCAATGACGCTCAGATAAGGAAGGCGAGATAAAGAAAGAACAAAGTGTCTTCATTATTCTTCTTCTAAAGCTGCCTAAAGCAGAAGTAGAACTCTATTTGTGTCAACTACTTCCGGTGTCAATGATGTCAAAAGAGCAGCAAAGACAACAGATTCAAAGGAAAAGAAGAGGATGAGTCACAAATTTCCCTATTTTACCGTGTGTGTGTCGGTGTGTCTTACTATTAAATTGTACATCTCGTTACACAGAGGTGGTAATTAAGACAGCAAGTTATGGATTTCATTTTCTGCCTGAGTCTGGTAATTGGCAAGGTTGAAGATATAATTCAGGAAAAATGAGCGGCCTCATAAAAGTGACAAGAACAAGACTCTTAAGAGACATACAAGCTTGTCAAAGACACCCGATACACTGATGGATTAGCTCACATCTAAAGCTCCAGCCTGCAGCAGCGGCATGACAGATGTCATCAGAAAAACCCAAGAGACTGCAACCTACACACCAGCTAACAACTAGGCTAATCTCATAACCTCCTTCTGCATAAACCCACATACTTCAGCCCACCTGCTAGCTGACTGGCTAATCTCTTAGCTTGTGGGTGCAAGTATGTGTGGGGGAAAAGCTAACTAGCCCTTAAACTAAACTACTAGCCTCCCCCTAAATCCCACCAGCCTCCATCGTTCCTGTCTTGGCAGCAAGACAATGAGGCAAGCAGGGAAATAATGTGCCTTTCATGAAAACTATTCACACAAGGATGGGAGTGTGGCTGTGACAAAGGCTCAGATTATGCCCAACGTGGCTGCAAAACAACAGCAACTTGTCCATAAGTGGGCCGAGAAGACTGTGGTCTGTTTTGAGGAGCAAAATGACGAGGAAATAAGGCTGAGACTAATGGCTGAAATTTGATCAGGACCAGTGCCATGAAGGCTGTCGGCGACAGAGCTGGCACTGAAACTGAAATACTGAGGGGTTAAGTGAGCAAGACCAGGACCAGGTGGCTGAGAGTGCAGCTGAGACTGCAGGAGGTTAAAGGATAAAAGGGCTTTAAATTTTACAAGAGCTGATGGGACTAATGCAAATCGTAGGGAAGGGGGTCTGAGTGCAGAAACTAAAGATGCCAAGTTCAGCTGTTGAGAATTAGACTTAAAATGAACTGAATTCAGGCTGTGACAAGCAGCTCGGACATCAGGAGTGTGGCGGATGATTTCTGGGCTCAGGTACAGCTTAAACCACTGCAGCATGTCACTTTCCAACCCCTCTCCTTCACATACTATCTGCATCGACACGTGATCGAATCTCTGAAAAATGAATGAAAACACATTAATAAGAAACGGCACAGGTGCTAAGAGAGACTGGAGTGATAGTTCTACAGTTACTACTGAATTTGGAGAGCTGAGTGTAAGAACATTGTAGATCCTCAAAGGCCGAAGTAATGAAGAGCTGAATGACTGAAAGTCGGGGATCACACAGGAATACAGTCTCATCCACTCCACAGCTCAAATGCTGCAGATGATCATTACAGGACAAGTTAAAAGCCCGCCTCAGTCATCTCTGTACCCGTCTCGGGCATCTCTGCATAAATATTTGAGCGGTTGAACCACTGGAGTAAATGTTTTCAAATGTGACTACAGCAGTCTGTCGATGTTCTGGGTCATCGTGCCCACTCAGCCACACCGGAGTCTTGAAGCAAAACACAAGAGCTCGGAGCTAGACAACAGCTGTGACTCGACATAACATGGGACAACAGGAGGCAGGTGTGTTTGAAAGCATCTGCTGTCAAGGATACCATCATCTCTGTCAACTTAAAGGGTGTTCAGACCAAAAATAGAACTGTTCAAAAAAGACACAAATGGGGCTGCCTATCCACCTTATTTTGGAACGCAAATAGGGACGCAGTTTCTGGGTTTTTGTGCGAGACTTCCGGTCAGGCACTTCCAGTCATCGGCTAGCTAACTCACTTTTCAGCGCAGCAGAAGCTAACACAACAAATTTTTGGACAACTATGGCTTCAAGGAAAACCGGAATTGTTAAATACGCTAATTAAGCTACTTAGCTCTGTTGATGGAAACGATCAAACGGAAATACGGCACAAAAACCGGAAGTTCGGCCAACTGTTTACTTCGCGTTCCAAAATAAGGTGGATATAGGTGAGAAAAAGAAATGCAGTCAAAGACACAGCAACCAACCAACCAGGGTCAACATGTGATGATTTACCTGAATCCAAAGCATGTCTTGCTCTGAACTGATCAACGGCTCAATAGGTGTGTCTGTGCTGGTGGCCACAGAGAAATTACTGTTTTTAAAAGCTCTGTTCTCTATATTTTATAGCTTGTAACTGGATATCTGTGCTTTGGAGAATGGTTTCACTTTTACGTTCCTGTTCAGATATCAGCCGTGTTTTACTTTTCACTGATGACTTTCAGCCGGATCTGACTTGCATCAAGTTACTGCTAATACAAACCAAACATCTCCTGCTGCCTCACATTAAAAGCCGTCCACCAGCAAAACCAGCTGGGGGCTTTTACTGTGGAGCAGCCACAGAATATACAATGTCTTTGTCACAGAGGTAGTGGAGCTTTGTTAGCGGTGCTATTCTTCAATAAAAATTGGTGTACACAACAAGACAGGGATGTAGAGTTTAAAATACTGCAGGGAAGAAAGGTGTAAGAAGAAACAGCCACAGTGAGTTGTCAGATCAAGAGCTGCAGGCAACAGGCTCTACAGCGATTTGTGCAAACAAGCACACCTCCAACACGGCATCTAGATAAACAAAGCCTTTTATCTTGCCCTTCACATGTCTTGATTCAAGCACCCCCACCCCTATTGAAAACAGCATTTAAGTAATACGTCCGTTTTAAGGCTTATCAGACGCCAAAACTGTGCACGCTGGTTTATAATATTATTAGTGAGAATTTTACAACTCTGGGAATTTATCATGGCAGCAATTATTTTATTCTCATTCTTGAGAACAGCAAGATAAACAGCTGAAATACGTTATTTGTGTTATAAAATAATCGACTTATCCAGCTGGCTGACGCAAAAGTTGAGCCAGTTTCTACCCTTTTTGCTGGTCAAGCCAGAGTCCTCCGTGTTGGGACTCCTGTGTTTCCAACACAGCGGTCTCATTAAAATTAATGAGGGGGTTGTGTTTTTGATGCAGCACTAGCGACGGTCTGACCATTACACACACTCATCCAAAAGACACACATGCATGCATGACCTTGTCTCCATTTATCCTTAACATCACAAATTATACGTTGTCTATCAGAACTGAAGCTCTCAAGGTGCTTTCATGAAGCATTAACTTCTTCTCAAGGGCTGACATAGTAAATATTAATGTGTGTGTGTGTGTGTGTGTGTGTGTGTGTGTGTGTGTGTGTGTGTGTATGCATGAATTCCCCATGTGTGTTTTTATGTCCCCCTGTCCGCCTGTGTGTGTACGGCGATATTTGTCAAATCATAGCAGAAGTGAAAAGGTCTCATCTTGAGGACAGTGTGCAGGCTGACCCATCCAAATGGCAGATTATCGGGTACACACACACACTCAAAGCCGAAAGGTCAATCTGATCTCTTGGCAGCCAACGGCCCACAGCTTTTAAAACACCAGCCACACCAGTGGTGACTGATGGACTTCAATTTTCTCTCCCCCTGTTCATTTCTCTGCCTCCCAGCAGGAGCCTGAATATTAGGCTTTGAGCAGCCAAGAGGGAAAGAGAGACGGCTGTGTTAGCTGAGGCGGAGCGAAGAGAGGCGAAGAAGGAGAGAGGACACAAACTGTCAGAGGTGTAGTTCAACTGTAGAGAGAGACAAATGAGAGGAGAGAGGCCAGTAAGGATGAAAAGCAGAGAAGAAACCGAGCTAATAAATGAGCATCACACCCTTTTAAAATGCTTTCATATGAAGAGCCATCCTTCAGGAAGTCAGATTATTATTTGACTTTGAAATGTGAGTTCCGGGGTTAAGAAAACTGTTTTTTCCACTGTAAACATCTCTGCCCATAAAGGTCCAGACCTCAGCTTCTTGAG
>NTHP01000052.1:1328777-1363295 GCA_003416845.1 Oplegnathus fasciatus
ACACACACACACACACACACACACACACACACAAGATTGATGGCTGAAACATTCTGTCTTATCAAATACATTAACATCAAAACAAAAATACCAACAAACAAACAAACCCCTTTTAGAAGCATTAACTAATTAACATTCTGTAATTACAAGATAACTTTCTGGACACATTAACTTACACAGGGGAGAGACAAACCTCATAAATGGGACTTTATCTTCATAATTACAACAAAAAAACACTGTTAAAATGTCAATTAGCGCCATTTATCAGCTCTAATTATTAGCACTTTGATATGTGGGTTTACAAAACAACTAACAGAGCTCCAAATAAATCACCCGTGTCAGTGTTAACATGTGGATGATTAGCAGGTATACTGTTTACCATGCTCGTCATCTTAGTTGACCATCTTAGCACGTTGTTAGCACTGAACACAAAGTTAGTTTTGCGAGTATTTAGTCATAAACCAATGGACAATTTAAATTTTGACCTGATGATGGCGCCAGCTGAAAAGTCAGGGGATCACCAAAAAGAATAGAATCCATCCTGAGGGAAACAAGAACGTCTGCACCAAATTTCATGGCAAGCCATCCAGTAGTTGTCAAGAAATATATATATTTTTTAAATGTTCACCTGCTGCTGGCACAAGAGGTAAAGTCAGAGGATCACCAAAGTCAGTAGGATTCATCCTCTGGGGACCACAAATATCTGCACAAAATTTCATGGCAAGCCCAAATATCAATTTTGTCAATTATTTTCTGTTGATTGAATAATCGATTGAGAACTTGTGTAAACTGGTCAAAAACAACCACTTTTGCTGCAGTATTTGCATCTGTGATTTAGTTACTTCAAAGTCCTCTTTCATGATGAGATTCTGTTATTTTGCCTCCTGCATGTGGATTTAATGACCAATGGCATTTAAAAATGTACAACTTCTGTCCTTTTATCTCACTCACGGCATGTGAGTTTTATGATAAAAGGTAAAGGGATCTTAAAGAATATATCATACAAACCCTGAAAGGCTGAAATGTTGTTATACATCACACAGATTATGGTCAAAGAGATGCAGAGAAATAGAGGAGAGAAGAGTTTGAGCTGGCGACACAAACCATGATTGTGATTCCCATCTGTCTGTACCACCACCCTATGGGACCCAGCAAACACTCACAAGCACAAAAAATCTTTAAAAAGCAATCCATTACATCGAAGGGTCACTATGGTGATTATCTCTCACTACAAAAGCCAGTAATGCTGCAGAAATCTCATGCACGTCTTCCTGGGCAGGTCCCATAAATTCCCACCGAGGGAGGAGATGGAGCTGGACGAGATGCTTCCAAAAAGATAAAAGATAAATCAACAAACAACAGCACAGGAAGAGAAGCCCACCCTTCCTTCCTGTTATCTTACTGTGCCTCCACAATACTGTGTGTATGAGTGTGCTTGGGTGATGGAGATGGAAACAAATCCCATGTGAATAAACTTGGACTATACAGGAGTTATTTAGGTCGTAAGTTTCCTGAACTCTGATTATTGATAAGAGGTTATTCACAAACAGTAATGCGTGCTCCGAAGTGGAACCAGGGTCATGAATATCATGAATACTAATATACTGTAAGGTTTCTATACTTTTACTGCAAGTCTGCTCTTATTAAAACTGTAAATCCTATTTACTGTTGAGTACATCTAAACAAAGCAAAAGAGACGCTTTGAGTAGGTACAATTTAGATGGTGATTTCCAGATGTCACCAGTGTCACCAGCAATGATCTTTAGGGTTTATTACATGTAGAGGTGGAATAGATCAGCATTTCTGATCATTTCATTTACTCTTTGTGGCCAGCCATGCCTGAATTCTAGCACCAGGCAATCCACTGTGCATTATATTGCTTTAATGTACTTTTAGGCATCTGTAAAGAATACAGTTTCTACATGAGAGTCAGCGAGTAACATGTATAATACAAGTCAGATGTGATGCGGTAAAAATTGAACTGAAGTTGAAGTGCAGTTTTGCACACAGTGTTTGTTTGATGCAAACTCGAGCTTTTTTTCAACAGTTTCCAGTTTAACATTTTCAAGATCACAATGTCACACACGGAACTCTCCTGGATGATGTAACGACTTTATAGGTTTATGTTATGGCCACCAGTTTTAATTATTTCTACTTTGTTTCTGTTTTTTTTTTGTCAGTTTGGAGCTGCAGACGGCTCTAAATACCACAACACCCATGAGCCTTGTCCACTGTTGGTAAAGAGAACAGACTAATCAGGTTTGTGCCGTCATCCAGCACACCGTATACAAAGAGTTCTTCATATCAGATCACATTATGAAATTGAGTCGCTTGTTCCATCTTTGCAGTTACACAGATTAGGATCTTCCAGAGTTCATTTTAGGATTCCTTTTTATGAGCCTACTTATCCCTGTTCAGGAAATCCCTGGCAGATAATTGATGAGGGAGCCTCACATCGCAGCATATTGCATGCACGGATGTTCTTATCTACAAGAAAGAATTTATGAAGACTTCCAGCTGACGTAGGCAACCTGGCATGTAATACCTGCGTGTCTCATGTCATGGAAAAGGAACATTTTGTTACAAGCTGTGGGTACAGTACAGTTAATAGCATGGATGCTGTTATTGTCAGGGTTTAGCTCAGGATGCTGACTCATACCGATTCCCCCTGAATGCTCATATCTCACAGCCACTGATCACTGATACGGGGGAACGACCGGTGAAGTGAGGATCAAGTAAAGATTGTGATATGAGAAGGGCTGTGTGAGTTCAGACGCAGGAGAGTCCAAGTGGAGAATTGATTTTCTTTCAAGAGTATCTCTCTTTGCTATATAGAAGAGGCAAATATTTGTTGTGCAGCAATAATAGCTGCCACAGAATCCCTTAAATCTCATGGACTGGCCAATACCTATGAGAGAAAGGCTTATGTAATACACCTAAAATGTCACTGTGGGTTATAATCCCTCTGAAACAGTGATATGCTGGTGAGAGGGCAGATTCTAACGCACCGCAGGCTACACTGATATTTTACAGTCCTAAGTACACTATAAAACATTTTAAGATGGGTCAAATTAAATACAGAGATAAGGGTAATACACTTGAAGCTGCTCCCAGTGACTCTTAAATTAAAAGTTGAATGAAATTCAAATTCTCCTCACTTTAATGAAATACATTTTTCCCTTTTTCAGAAGAGAATAAAGCCATTTTTGGAAACAGCGTCTTAGGCCTCAAGCCTTGAGTTAACTAAGAGCCAGTGTTAGTCCCAGTAACAGCCACATAGCTTCAGCTGTCAACCATTAGCAATTTAAGCCGTACGTTCCTTTACAACACCCTACATTTGGGAGGACCCATTATGTTAAGTTTGCATTCCAACTGGAAGGTGGAAGCTAGTTAGCCTAGCTTGCTAACATTAGCACTGATTCCAATTAGGTGATACTATGTGTGCATGTTTTCCTGCACACAGTCAGTCAGTACTGAAAATGTAAGCCCCAAGAGATCACCAATATAGGGACACTGCAGGAATATTTTAAAAATTTTGACCGAATATATCAAAACAAACACCATTTTAATTGTAGTTCGACTTTAAAGTGTAGGTGGGCAAGAACTGAAGTGGATATTAACCTTCGATTTTTATTATTATCCAAGGAAACCTTAACATGTATAAAAAGTTAACCAACAATTTTCCATTATATAACTTTTCCTCAAGCTAGGAGAAAGAGGAATTTCTGTAGGCTTTTAACCCAAATACAAAATATGCAGAGAAATGTGCTGAGCTTCCAACTATGTTTGTTAACAAACTTAATTTGATGAGTTTTGTGAACGCTCAACAGGAAATCTATTCAAACATTTCAAGTCATGACACTCCAAAGGCAGAAGAAACATGATTATACTGCCAGTTCTGAATTTGGTCTGAAAATAATGACAATAAAATTTTAAGTTGGCTTCAAATGAATAAAATGTATCTACAGACTTTACATTAAGTTAACGATAAAAGACGTTTATTCTACTTCTACAGTTTGATGGTTCACAGTGTGATCACACAGTTGAAATTTGGCTCTTTTTCAGCATTTTGAAGGCACAGTGCATGGACTGATCTAGAGACCACTCGGTTCTTTGAATATTTCTCTTTCAGCTCGCAATACTGAGGTAATTGATCAAAATATCGGTAGTATTCATTTCTGTCATCACTAGGTTTTGCCACAACCCTGTTTCATTCATTATTCACTAATTTACTGGAAATGGGAAAAGGCTGATGTAGCACACATGCTCATCAGTACACATCACTTCCCACAAATTGGATACTTTAATCTTAGAACAATCAAATGTCCCTAAACATATCAACAGTGCAGCAGTTTTCAGAAAATAATATAATTATGTTCTACACGTTCTTCAGGCACGGTAGCCCTCTCTGCTTTCCTGTCGGCTGGGCAGAAAGTAGGCCACTTGGCACGTCCATAAGTAGCAGCTAAATGACATTGGTTTTAGTAGGACGTTAGGAGAGAAGATCATTGATATAATTAGCATTCCACTGTGTGTTATAATTATCATCCACATGATGAGCTATTAAGGGACTTTAATTGTATGTTATGCTGCTTTAACAGATGTAGTTCGATAGCACAGCGGGGAAGACGATTGGAAGACACAACAAACTGTGGATTGGGATGCAGGAGGTGTTGCTGCTGGGTCACCGAGAGCAAATTAAAGCTGAAATAGAATAAACATAACACACTCCAACGATCTCAGGTTTCGATTTGAAAAGATGATTAGGACTCACTCTAAAAGCTAGACAGCGTTAAAGCACTCTTAATGTGTAATTAACAGACAAATCCTTCACGAGGCCTGCTGACATCGTGGACACACAGACAAATCCCATGTGTTGGTTTGTAGTTCACAAATATCAGATGGTATAATGTAGAAAAAAATCTCATATCAAGACAAACACTTCATCAGATTAACTCTAAGTCCATAAACCCCATCTCAAATAATGGAGACTTTTCACAGTTTATTTCCATATGACACTGCCAACGGTGTCTGGGTTCCTATTAAGCTTTGAGGCAGAGCTGCTAATGTATATTCAAACTAATTAGGCCAAAGATGACACTGAAAGCTTTCATAAATAGCTGTGACAGAATAAGCTTATGTCCCATCTTCTTGGCAGTAATAAAGAGAGACATTGGGATTGCCTGTATGTACACAAGACTCAAGTCTACAGCCATGTTAGTTGCTCTTTAAGGTTGCACTTTGCTAACATCAGCAGACAATGTTTACCAACTTAGTTTAAAGAGCTAGCATTCTAGTTAGCATTTGCTACTAAATACAAAGTACAGCTGAGGCTGATGAGAATGTCATTAGTTTTGCAGGTATTTGGTCATAAACGAAAGTGTATGACAAATTCAAATTGTGACCAGATGATAGCACTTGATGAAAAGCTAAGGGGCTCACCAAAGTCGCTAGGATACAACATCTGGGAACCATGAACGTCTATACAAAATTTTGTGCCAATCCATCTAGTAGATGTTGAGATATTTAACAGGATAAGTGAAAACCTTGACCTGCTGGTGGCACTAGAGGAAAAGTCAGGGGATCACCAACATCAGTAGGATTCATCCTCTGGGGAGCATGAATGTCTGTACCAAATTTCATGGCAATCCATCCAGTAGTTGTTGAGATATTTCAGTTTGGAACAAAGCGGTGGACCAACAGACAGAACAACATTGCCATTGCTGTGTGGCTAAAATATATATGAAAGAAAACATTTAAAAGATCAACTTTTACGGACCATTTATTGCAGAAAATGAGGCACTGAGACCAGAAACCAATCTAGGCTTCATAATCAGTCATATCAGTGCAGAGTCAGGCACAGAACCAGATGGGGAGGAGGCAATCATTTAAAAAACATCCATTTTACCAAACATTTCAATTAACACTCTTCCCCTCTCTAGCAATCTTCCAAACCTGAAGCCAAGCTGCCTTAAACCACCACAATTTATAACATTTTATAATTGAGTTCCAACTGCTTCTTGCAGGTTTTATTTTATATTGTACAGGCCTGTTGACATAATCAAGAAACTTTGTGCCCAATTTCTAAACCTAAATACAATTCAAAAGTAGTGTTCAAGCCTGTACATGCTTATGATCCACAGGAGTAAGAACAGAAAAAGACTGCTACAGTTAAGGAGACAAACATCAGTATTGTTTGTCTCAGTAATACTCTGGATTATGCAGCAGTGCCCCATCCAATTAGCTCCAGTATGCTTGCTAAAGGCATTAAGATAGCAGGCTTCCACTGATTATGGTGAAAGAGAGTAAGACAGCCTGCCGGGGAGTAACTGTGAGACAAAGGGAGGTCATTTTTAATGACAAATTAAACATAACGCTCAAACCCAACCTGAGTCACATGTGGCCCGACATGTCTGAGACGAAGCAGAAACCAAACCAGTGTTTAAGAGCAACTCCACCTATTTTATGTATCAAAGCCTGTTTACAGGTTTGAGCAGTATTACCGCATATGTGAAAAAAGTTGTATAAAGCCTTTTGAGCTGCGTGAAATTTGATCAACTGCATCTGTTGGGGCTGAAGACTACAAGTTTGAAAATGAAAACAATCTGGAGGTGTGAATTTAGAAAGAAGTGGGCTTATCAGACCTGTCATGTAGCCCACTCCTCATCTCTATTTGAGGCCCAAGGCTACATTAGCTGTAACTAACTAGCATAACACAGCCAAACCAACTGAGCCATCAGTGGTCCAGATGCGTTGTGGGTAATATAGGCTCCCAGTTTTGAAGAAAGAAGAAGAAATAATACGAAAAAATACAACATCTCTGTTTCTGCTGCATCGATTTTGGAGTGATCTTTTAGGGGCCTATCTTACACCCGGCCCAAAAGCGGCGCACGGCGCAGCGCAACTGTTATTACTAGTTTCCGAGCGACGCAGTTGTCCGTTTCACACCCAGAGCCCACATTGTGTAAGTAGCAAATGTACTTGTGCCCATCTCCCATGGGCTCACCTATGGTTAATTAAGAGACTGAATACAACCCCTTTGCGCCTCACTTTGCGCCTAGATTATGCGCCGTTTAGCCAGCAAAAGTGGAGCTGGACACACCCTAAATGCACTTGTGCCATGCACTTGACCATGCGCTACAGGTCGTTTAAACTAAGGGCCCTACCCTTAGTGTCTTCTGATGCAGTTCCTTTAAAAGGCCACTACATTCTGGCTCCAGAAAAGTCTGACTGTACTGAAGTCAATGGAGAAACTGCCAACTTTTCCCTAGAAAAACTAAATCAATCAATTCTTCCAATGTGTTTTTAAACCTTTTGTGCCATTAAAAAGGTATCTGAGGCTGTTTTCCTTGATTGACAGCTCCTCAGGCTATAACCAGCTGCAGTGGTTTCCATTTGTTCATCCCAGCTCAGCTCCACTTCACTGCCCCCATTTGGATCTTATGGCTCCAGTAATAACTGATGAAAATGGCAGAGAGTAGGGTTTGGTTATTATTAGTTTTTATCAAATCTGAATCTAGTATCTAATCTGGTTTCTGACCCTGAGTTCTTTCAAATCCCTTTTCAAATCTATTCAGGTTTAGTTTTCCGGACGTATAAGTGACAAAAGTAATACACATTTTCACTTCAAAATGGATATGTTCAATCATCTTCATCATATCGGTTACATATACACAAACCGAACGATCTGAGAGCTGTAATTTTGGCACTTTTGCTTCAGGGCAGTTTTCAGGTTAGTCAAAACATTTCAGACTCTCACTCTGCATTAAATTCATCCTCCCAGTCCACAGGTGTTACAACACATACAATTAAAAGGTCACTCACTGTGCCTCTAGGGTTTAACTTTATCAATTTAAGTGTTGTTAATGACACATGCTGCCCCTGTTTGGTTTGGTGAGGCCTAATCCTCGTTGGATAATCCAGAATCCTATTGCAGGATTTACTGTATGGTGGAGGGCTGTTTATTCACTATGAGGGGGGAGGTGGGTGGGCAGGTGGAGAGACACTAGAAGATGTTACAAGGTGGTTTAGGAAGAGAGGGGGAGCAGCAGGGTGCTGAACAGGCATTCGGGGGATTGGATCAAGCCTGACTCACACTGCCAATTAAACGCCTTCGGCAGGCCAGCAACCAGGCAGGTGGGCTTCAATCACAGCAGCTGATAAGGACGTAGTGGACGTGTGAGCAAAGCTGTTTCCCTGTCTGCATAACAAAACTGTTTAAAGTGAGCAAGTGTAGCAGTTTTGGTTGTTTTTACAGATACAGTTCAACTTCATATGATAAAAGATGGAGACTGCTGAAAATTATAGATCATACAAAGTCAATAAATGCATATAACCATGTCAGTTACATTCATGGCAATAAAACTACACCCATTTTTTTCCCAACTTAAATCTTTATTGGCAAGAGATTTGCAGCATTAAATATTAACAGTAACTAATACAAATATTTTTCCTCCATTCATGCAGTCCTGTTTATGGTGTTGGGGGCATTACCCCCCCACTTCCTCTTAATAGCGACAAGTCTTTCAATTTACATGACAAAACACCCTGCTTGTCCAAACCCTCTATGACATTTAGAATCATTTTCTGATCTTCTGCACCTTTCTACAGGATGACACCATTTGTCTGTGACTTCCAAAACGGTTACAAAACACTGCTTAAAAGTAAATCTGTTTTATGATGTGAAAGCGCACTTAAAGTTAAGTTAAAGTTTGGTTAGGTTTAGAGAAAGATCATGTTTTGCGTTAAAATGACTACTTTGTTAAGGTTAGGGGACATTCGTTGTCATGGTTACAATAATAAATGCATGGTTAAGGTTATAGAACGATTGTGGTCATGCTTAAGAAAAAGAAATGTGTACTGTCGGTTGGAAATCAGAAATGAACAGCGATCTCCAGAGTTAAAGTCTGCTGTTTTGTTGACCCATCCATCCGTGCTGACCTCCTCACTACATGGACTTTGTTGCTTTAAAACAACGTGAGCTGACTTCCTCCTTTGCTCCCGTCATAATTACTACGGGCTTTGTCACTTGAATGTAAATGTCTGTTTGAGGCACTTGCTAAAACGACTGATGCGGTTGTTCTTCTTGAGATGAAAGTCTCCGTAATAGCTTTTTTATTTGGTATTTATAGTATTATTATTACAACTCATTGGCACCTTAAAGCCTACTATTTGTTTTAGTACTCTAAATATTTATTCCCAAAACACTTCACACAAAAAATATGAGTAATCTACATCAAATGATTCACACTCCCTATGTACCTATGTCTACATGTATGCACCTGCTTACTTTTCACCTTGGCTGTAATAAAGAAAGAAATCAGATTTTTCCAGGAGAATTCCCTCCATATCTGAAATCCCAATATTAATTTACCTTTCCCATTTCTCTTTTCTATATTTACTTGAGTGCTTATCGTTCCAGTCTTCCAATCCTTGATATAATGCCAAAATCATTCTCAGATAACTTTCCTTATTTGTTGACTGTGATTTGCATCACAAGATTCACTTCCATCCATGACAGTTTGACGGGAGGGCGAGTTAGCCCAGCAGCCACAACCACATCTGATGGTCTCCCACATGCTATCCCATGCAGCGGCAGCAATGATGATGCACAATTTGTGCCTTTGCAGCTGAGTAGCTCGGGGCCACGGCTGCCTGGACCTCTCTATGTCTGCCTCAGTTACCATGGAAATAGGAGTTAACTTGAGAGTCGGGGCTCTCCCAGGAGATTTGACTGATGTGGAAGAGGGGAGGAGAGGGAGACGATCTCACTGAGCTCATTGGCAGACTACCTCTTAGTGTAGCACGGTTCATTAAAGATCGCATCTAAACCAGCAGTGAATAATAATAATTATAGCAGTAATAGTATGGCTTTTATGTGAACAGTCTGAAAAGAGGCAAATGAACCAGAAAGACATGAAAATGAAAAGAAGAAAATGAGCGCTGTACTGAAAGACACAATGAAACAGAGATAATCGCGCTAAAGTTCAATAAATGACCCTTTGTTACTGTGTGACAGTTGCATGGCCAAGAAACGTGTTCAATTATGAAGCTAAATAAGCCAAAATCCTAATATTCCACGGTCCAATGCATCCTGCTCTTTCAACTGACTGCACCAACCCCAGACACAATATCACAAACATTTATACTCCATACAACATTGTACATACTAGTTCAGCCGCTCATACTGTTCTTCCACTTTTGCAATTTTACTTTTTTAATCCCGAATGATGTTACATGACCAGGATGAGTCAGTCCCCTCTGCCCAGGCAGAGGCACGTGAACTAGCATGGCGGGGAGGAGACAGCAGTGCCAGTGTGTGCCAGGCAGAGCAGCAACGCGCGGTGGAGCAGAGTCTGACGAGCCCGTGGAGGAATGTTAATTTAGACAGACAGAGCAAGAGAGGGGCAGCAAAAAAGACTGACAGAGAGGACAGAATAAGAGTTTTGTTGACCTGAAGGCAGACTCCATGAAACCTGCCCTAATCATAAAGGGCTGACAGGAAAGAAAAGATATCAATAGCAAGGATGACAGCCCGTCAGAAAAACACAGTTTCTAAAATCCACTGATGTCAGGAGAGTAAGACTCGTCCTCCTAATCACTGACGCATTCGATAGATACTACAAGGACACATTTTATCTGTAGTTCTAAACCCTGTCATTGTCGCGGCCCTGCTCAGGGCATGAAATGCCAAATCCCACTTAAGTAATCAACTGCTTGGAAATGTCACATAAAATCAACGGTGATCAGGCAAGAGAAAAAAAACATGAATGCAAAGAGCCGGTGGTGAAGGAGCCTTGATTTGGCCTTAAGTGAAGCGGCTTAATTTTGTCACAAGGAAATGCAGGGAGAGTAAAAAATGGTCACACTCCTCTTCAGTCTTTTGATTGAATGACTAAAACATCCAGAAGGAGCCCTATGGCATCACACGATGTCAGTAGATTACATGCAATAAATGCAGAATTTTTGCTTGATAGATTTAATTAAGAATTTATTCATTAAAAATCTCGGTGCACATCTGAGCTCACGGCACAGCAAACTGGTTGAAAGACATTGTATTATGGTATCAGATAAAGTGAGTGGTATAATCTAGGACTGTAACTAACAATTATTTTCATTACTGATTAATCTGCATAATATTTTGGAGATTAATCAGTCTATAAAATATTTTAAAAAAAACTGTAAAAAATGCCCATTGCAAAGTCCTACAGCCTGGTATGACATACGCTTGCTTGAACAAAGATATTCAGTTTACTATCATAAAAGACAGAGAAAACCAGAAAACATTCACATTCAGGAAGTTGGAGCCAGATCATTTTTGGCATTTTTGGTTAGAAAATTACTTAAATGATTAATCGATTATCAATTAAGTACTAATTAATTTTCTATCTAATTGATTAATCGACTAATAGTTTCTGCTCCAGTTTAATCTTACACGCAGAAGATGGCAGAAATACACACAGCCTTAGAGTGAAAGGTTTTGTATGCTACAGGATTTTGCAAACATAATCTTTTTGGAGGGAAGCAATGTAGAACATAGTTTAACATCAAAAAAGTGCAACATCTCAAACTCAAACTACGGTAGCCCTGAAAGCTCAACGCACTGCAACGTAAGAAAACGTACAAATAGACAAAACAAACACAAATGAAGGAGAAAAAAGCGCTGAGAAGTGAGAAAACAAAACCAAACACAGAAACTCTGCAAGTTTCCAAGAGCACAATGAAAATTAGTTACAAAACAATGGAGGTCTCCAGGGGACATTAAAAAGTGATGAACACACCCGCTATATGTATTTAGTGTCCCCTGAAAATTCGGTTGTTTTGTAACTTATTGTCTTTGTGTTCTGCAGCGTTTCTGTATTTGGTTGTGTCGTCTGTATTTGCATTTCTGTGGTTGTGTTTTCTTACTTCACAGCATTTTTTTCTAAATGCTGCACATGTGTTGTCTTAAGCTGCAGTGCGTTGAGCTCTCAGAGCCACCGTAATACACAGAGCCGTAATGCTTCATTTCTAAGGGTCTGTACACATACCTGTGTCCTCACAGACTGCTCACCCTTGTCGTGATTTGTGCTGCGACACATGATGCACGAGAGAGACTGGCCAGCTTACACTACAGTTGTCAAAGGTCGGGGTTCACATCAGCTTAGCTGAACATGTGAGTAAACGTGAGTAAACAACCTCCTGTTTTTTTGCTCAGCACTCGTTAGTGCGCACTGAGTTTGAAATCCTTTACAAGTTAGTGGCTTTTTAAAAGACCTTGGGCATAACCGAGGTTGATCACATATTTGTGTGGCTAGATACATAATAAAATAAAAGGTTAAGGTTTGGTCACAAAACTAATCAAACTATAATTTTCAGAAGATATGCAAGGCCTCATAACCAATAATCATTAAATAGAAGAGAAGAAAAAGAGACAGAGAACACATTTTGATGCCAGAAACAAGCCCCCTGAATCACTTGTCATATCACTGGTCTTTATATCAGATCAGATTTTCTCCCATATTTGAAGGAATTTGAAAGTGCTGGATAATAAGCTTTAGGCGGCTTTTATTGGCTGGTAGATCTGGTTCAAAAGTCCATCCTTTTATGTCTGCAAGTGCAAAGCGTTTGAAGTTTACCAATTCTCTTTTGTCTTGGTCCCACATTATCGCTGAAATCTAACACAGACAGCAGTAACACTGATCTTGTTGCAGCGCGACCTACATCGTCACTGGTTTGATTTCAATATTGTGATCCGTGATTAGTTATCCCGTCTCGTGTGCTCAGCTCATTACTCTTGTATATAAAAACTTGTTAATGACGGCCTCTGATGAGCAGGACTGCAGAGAAGTTAGTTTGTTTAAGGTGCGCATTTTCATATTAGATTATATTACATTCATTTGGCAGACGTTTCTGTCAAATAAGTGCGTTCAACCAATAATTGTGAGTGCGTCCATCCCAATCAAACGAGTATCTTCTGTGACAAATTTAACTCACTACTTTATAGGAGTTTTTTCAACTAGATGTTACACCACAGTTTATTTTATTTCCACATTCAGCTCTAATGAAACAGGCTGTTTGTAGCATCATTCAACAAGACTAAGAGTCCACAGCCACGCTAACGGCTCTGTGAGGCTGTATACTTGGGCACAGTGTTGCTCTGAACTAAATGCTACCATACTGTTGTTAAGCAGGTGTAATGTTCATCATGTTCACCATCTTAGTTCAGCATGTCAGCATGCTAACATTAGCTAATTAGTGCTAAACACAAAGTACAGCTGAGGCTGACCTATTGCCATCCTTAGAGCCACGGCAACAGCCTGGCAGCAAACTTGTCATACAGTTGGCGAAAGAGCAGCACTTTAATAGTATCCTTAACGTAAAAACCATCACAGGCTTAGGATATAGTAGTTGTTGTAATATCTCCTCATGTTTTTAAAAATGCAGAAGCTGAATTTGTTTACCATAAATATCACACATACTAAAACACTGCATAGTCCTTCACACTGTATAGTAGGTGTTAGTTTGGTATTTTGCATCTAAGCAGTATGTTGCTGAAGTCCTCCAACCTGCTTCAGTCATTCAGAAAAGACTTGTGTTACACAGAGAAGATCACTGACTGTAAAGATCCATCACAAAAGGTACTAATTACTGCCTGTGCTTTTCAGTCTCATTTCCTATAAAACTCCAAGGTTGGATCTCCCCACTGGCATTTGAAATCATGAGCAAATGCTAACTAACTTACAGTATCTTCTTTCCTCCTACAAGTAAAAACGAATTAGCAAGCTGGAGTCAGAAAGAAGTGAGGAGTGTGAAAGAAAGCGGACATGACTGTCAAAGGTCAGTTTTCTTAACAGCCAGTTGCATCTGATGTGTTGCATTTCTGTTTGTGTTGCACACATCTTCTTTTCATTCTGCTTGTGTGTCTTTTTAATGCCACTCTGTTGCTGCCATATGCCGGAGAGCAGCTAAGCCTATCTAAGGCCTCTGAGGAGAAGGCCTTACCACTCTAATAAGACAGCAGAAGAAGACAAAAGCTCCTCCGAGACCTAATTTGCACACAAATAACTAGAAAGAGAAAAAAAAGGAGATAAAACCACATGCGAATTCTCCTTCCAAGAGGCGTTACTCGCTGCTGGAGTATTTTTCTATCCTGAAATCTGGAGTTATTCCTCCTCTGTATTTATATGGTGATGATATGGCAGCAAAAAAGGTGGTGAACCAAAAGCAGAAGCCACATGGCTAAAAATGGAATGTGGATTTCAAGCGCGGCTTTTCAAACATCAAGTTACAAGTTATGATTTTAAGTGGGGAATAAGTAGCAATTAGCGTGCTGGGTGTTGGCACGTGAGTGGGTGAATAAATAGAGTCCAGGGTTGGGAAACACGCAGAGCTGTAAAACACAGACTGGGTTCAGTGAGGGGCAAAATACAACCAGCTTTGTCACTGCTGCCAGTCATGGTATAACAATTTTTGTAACAGATAACTTCTTGTGAAATTTTGTAGATCGCGAGCATAAATTATCTGTTAGTTTCAGAACTAAAACAATCGTTTTTGTGTGTGTGTGTGTGTGTGTGNNGGGGGGGTGCACTGATGCCCTTGTATTTTCTATTCAGGCTGGACTCGCAATAAAAATGCTTATGCGAAATGTTAGTGAACAGCTGCAGCAAAAAATGATCAATCGGATAAAACAATACAAGATAGGTAATAACAAAAAATAATGATTGCATCCAATCCAACAGAAACCGTGCCATTTTCCAGGTGTCTGTTTATTATCCCCCTTATTTGGATACTTTATTGCTTCATCCCTTGGACATTATCTTTTTGAATTATTTATGTATACTATAAAATGAGCGCATTGTAAATTAAATGCCTGATGAAGGCACATCCAATAAAATGACTCTAAGTTTTACAATGACAGTGTGCAGGAGATTAGTTTTGATAGTTTTATGCCAGAGAAATAAAAGTGTGACTAATATACAATTTAAATAGAAAATTGAACTATAAAAACTCGCACAAAAGTTTACACTCAGTAGTAAATCTTTCACTTGGTAAATGGACTGTATTTGTGTATGGCCATTAAATTAAGAGCGGTGTGAAGTAGTTTAAGGCGCCAGTATACTCGATCAGGACTGCTTCCCGGATGACCGAGTGGCTTCGGAAGCTCGAGGGCACTTTAAAAAGCAGTTGGGAACGACCTTTTCATCCACGCTACTTTCGCCCGCTTACAGTCAGCTGATCACTGGGATGAATCGATTGCCACCAAATGTTTACCTTGACTTCACCTGATCCCTTAATTATAAATACTGAGCAGCTCTGCAAGTCAATCTGGAAAAGAACATTTGCTAATTGCCATGAATGTAAACATTTTGTAATACTTTTCTTTCAGCTGTCGTGCACATTAAATTTGGAGAATCCAACATTTTTAGCACACTTCAGCTATTTTTTTTCCCTTTTCCACAGAGATTCTTGGTTCCTTCAATCATATCCGAGTTGTTTGACAACTTCATCAGATAACACAGCGGTGTTAAGAGGAAATGTCAGGTCCATCCACACTCTGTATGTGTGTGTGTTGACTGTCCTTTCTGACCCCAGCGGCTGCTCCTCTGTAGGACAGCGGCTCTCTGGAGAGGAGGAAATCTATCAGTCTCAATAGCCAGAGAGCCGAACAGAGAGACACTGAGGTGCTTCACAGTAATTTCACAGCCATCAACCCACATCACTGTGAGGGGGCAGAGGGTTCAGGACGGTGACAGCCGGAGGGCGAAGAAATGGGCTCATACTCCATCCAATCCTCTCCTACCTACTATTCCCTCCTCTCTTATCCCCTCATTCCCAAGCCTCTTCAGTGTTTCTCCGGCTAGCAGACACACTGAAAATGTATTTACATTCATGCAGTCTTAAAATATTCACACATATTCACACTCCCTCCTCCATCTCAAATCACAACACATTTGTACACACACACACACTAACGCGCAAACTTCAGCTCGAGTACACATTGTGTCCTCTGCGGCTTTACTATATCTGCATCTCCTCACGGCCTGGTGAGCCTGCTCCCACAGCTTCCAGTGAGGAAGTTATAATGACAGGGACATTGTAGCTCAGAGAGCAAAGAGAGAACACACACACACACACGAATATACACACTTGAACACAAGCATATAAACATGCACCGGCATTTGCTCACAGATGCTAGTTTCAATGAAACAATCTATTGTTCAAGATACAGTAAAGCTTACAAAACACACAAAACACAGCAAATATTCCATCCGTAAGACATGCATACCAATGAACACACACATACACATACCCTCCGGTCAAACCCAGTGATGCTCTGACTGCAACCACAGACACAGGACACATCTCACTCGATCCAACCAATCAGGGATTAAACAGGAGTCAGTTGAGCCAATCCAACCTCTGTCGTCCCCCCGCCGTCATCTTATTATGGCCTCGAGGCTGGTAGAGTCAGCCTTGGGTCAAAGTCAATCTCAATCTCTCTCTGCTGTTGTTTTTACCTCTCCCACTCTCCCTTCCTCTCTCTTTGTGAGGTGAGGGAGGTGATGGATGGCTCCTTTTCTTTCTCAACACATCTGTAACTTTCCACTGCTCATACTGGCTGTGCTCATCTTTGTTTTCACAGATTAGGGGTCTGAATTTTAGTTCTGATTCATGAAAATGAATCTTAATGTGAAAGTCAGTGTTGATTTCCTGTTTTTTTTAAGATCCACATTCAATTTTCTATTTTCACTGTACACAACGTTCTGATAACCGTGATAACTGTACGAGAGAACGCACGACACTGTCACATAATATTCTCGTACAGGAAGCCCAGAGCCTGCAAGTGTGCCTTGAGCAGCATAGCGTGTGGAGTCATGATGCTTCATCGAGCATTTGGGGACCAGAGGGACTGAGAGAGGAGATTATCAGGCTCCTGAGCTAGCCAGCTGCCACTGGAGCTGTGTGGGCAACACTACACCCTGTCCCCCTTTCTTTTTATCTCTCTGCCTCTTTCATGGTCACCCTCATTAAACAGCACTGATAGCAAACGTTTCCCAGGCACTGTCAGCTGTGAGGAGAACTGACAAAGCTTCCGCATATCAGTAATGCTCTAACCAAAGCAAAGAAATCTGCTCTCAACATGTCCAATGCTGCACACTGAGTCTGACTGGCTGGTGTATTTATTCAGATAAAACGTGAACACAGTCATGCTGAAAAGTAAATATGCGTTTATTATTTACATACTGGGCTTCACAAATATGGGTGTTGAAACTACCTAATTGCTGATCTTTAAAGTTGAGTGAGTGATAATGGACAGAAATTATGTCATATTGAAATATACTATATGATATGATATATATAATGCAGCTACATACAAACAAGACTAAGAGTCTACAGCCATGCTAGCAGCTCTGTGAGGCTGTACTTAGACGAAGCAGTGAGCTAAATGCTAATGTCAGCATGCTAACATGCTCACAATGACAATGCTAACATGTTGATGTGCAGCAGGTATAACGTTTAGCATGTTAGCATACTAACATCTGCTAATTAGCACTAAATACAAAGTACAGTTGAGGCCGATGGGAGTGTCATTAGTGTAGTAGGTATTTTGTCATAAATACGTATAGTATTGGAAAAATTGGGATCACCAAAGTTATTACAATTCATCCTGAGGGGGGCATGAATGTGTGTATCAAAGTTCATGACAATCCATTCAATAGTTGTTAAGATATAAGATAAGGATATTATATCCTTCAAAACTACAAATGTCACAGTCATGGTGGCACTAGAGGAAAAGTCAGGGGGTCATTAAAGTCATTAGGATTCATCCTCTGGGCACCGTGGACGTCTGTTCAAATATTTGTGGAAATCCATCCGGTATTTGTCGAGATATATCAATCTTGACAGACAACAGGTTGTCATCCCTACAGCCATTCTGCTTGCATGACTAAAATGTAAAATACTGTATGCGCTCTGACTGCAAAGCAAGTTTACTGAAAACTTTAAAATAAAAGCACATTTACAGCAACAGAACAGTGTTATTTATTTATTCAGCACTAAAATGTAATCTGCTGTTCGGCCAAGGCTTCAGGCCAGACAAACACCACTAGAGGCACTCGATTAAATCACGATCATAAATCGTATTTTCATTTTACACGTTGCCATTCATAAACTCAAGGCCAAATGGCCTTCAAAAGTTGTACAAAGTACTGATCAAATATCTTTTATGTTAAAAAACTAGCGATTCAACAAAGTGCAGCATATTGTGTCCTGTGTTGTGTCTGTCACCCCAACAGCCTGAACAGCACACAAAAGCTGCCCTTTGACAACTAACTTCTTAATGCCTTGACCACGTATGAAAACTAATCTGACCTTAAATACGCAGAATATAATGCAAGTAATTCTTTGGAAGCTGCTGTTCATAAATGTTTTTTTCATCAAACCATCCTTTAATGAGAGCATACAATATTGTTAAATACACGTTTCCTGGAACTGACAGTAAATGAGTAGATGTTACATGCACCTGGCCACCTCGTGTGGTTTTCCAAACCAATCTAAAACACTTACGTGATCACTAACAGCCACAACATCCTGGCCCTAAGTCTAAGTGGCTCAGCAGGCTTTCTGGGAATTACACACCGCACAGCAGCATGCGATAAAAACCTTTTAATGCTGTTCAAACCATTTTAAAAATCTTTCACAAAACAACACCTCTCTCTATCTGCGTGTAATGAAGCAGCAGAAGCAGAATCAGCAACAACAGTGGCATAACTGAGAAAAAAAGCTTTTCCTTTTTACACAATTAGGTGATCTCCGTTCATCACCTGCTGGTTTTATCAAATCTTTATTTAGGTCACACATGATGGTAAAATCCAACAGGCCATCCGGACAACACAAACTCCAAGACTTCCACCAACTCTCACTCCAGCTGGAGCTTATACATGCCAGTTCACAGTCCATGTGCGTGTGCATGTGTGTGTTTGTGTACGTGTGTGTGCGCAGCGCAGAGCTGCTTCTGCTCTGTAAGAATTATTGTGAAAATACTTCAACCTTGTGGCAGTTTCCATATCTGCAAAGACAGCTTGCACCAGCAAAGAATGTACAGTAGCACAGCCACGGGCTGTATTTGTTATGATAAAAAAAAAGAGTTCAATTTAATTTCAAGTTAAAGTGAAGTTAAATTAGATGTCATATCTAAATGATAAGCAGCCTGTTATCATTCCTGCATCACTGACACACTGTTAGCACTGCCACAGCATCGTGGGACTGTTTGTACTGGAGGAAAACAATTATTATCTCCAAATAGGGGGGCAGCATCCGTAGAAATTTTAATTAAAAGACTGGCAGAGTTTCATCTCAGTGTGACAACTCCATTATTTCCCAATGATAAAACAGTCTCCTAGCAGAACAAACTCGGCTCGAACGGAGTGAGTACCACTGGCAGTTTAAGTGGGCAGGCCCAGCTAATCGTTTTCCTGACCTTGGCATTTTGATATCCAGCTGAAGTAGTGAGGTGAGGCTGAAATTAGAGTCATTATTCAAATCTGGCGTCACTGAGCTTTGTGCTGTGTTCGACTCTGAGCTTATGAAAGAAACCCCGGCACATATTTGCAGTGCGTTGCCTCGTTACAGTGAAAATAAATCTACAGTGGGTTATATTTTCTGTGTCCACTGGTCACGTGTTCAGAGCACTTGTGTAGTTTGTGTCAACATTTTCACGAGCACATTTCCCCATAAATCTGCGCTTTCTAATTTGCACACATCATAAATATTCTTTACTGCTCCTACCTTCATCTGCATCGTTCCTGGCCGATGCCTCCAGAAGTGCCACGCTGGCAGCAAACGACACGTGCCTCTTAGACTCTTGCTGGAGGTTGTTGGCATTGCGTCCCTTCTTGTCAGCCTTCCGCTTCTTGTTTTGCATCTCCTTCTCGTACACAGCCCACCTCTTCAGCTGCTGGGTCCGCCGCTTCTGGGCCGCCCGCAGCCTCTCCAGACTGGGCACCTTGTCCAGCTGCTGCAGCTCCTGGAGCAGCTCCAAGTGGTTGGCCATGGCGCCGGGGGGTGGGGGGTGGGACGGCAGTAGTGGATGATGGTGGAGGGGTGAAGTTGGGGTAGAAAGTATGATTCTAGCGAGGGCTGCACCTTCGGCCGTGGCCTCCTCCCGTCATCGTCATCATCATCCTTTCAGCAGCAGTAAATGTCCTGAGTGAGGAGACAGAGAGAGAGAGAGAGGCTGAGTCACTGTTCGTAAAAATATCAGCCACAAACTTTTACTACCTGGAACTTTAATAAATACACCAGTAAATAAAATGTGGAAGTAGTTTGATCCAGCGCAAGACTTCTAGTAAATCTTGTATGCATTTTGGTGGCCTAGTTAGAGGGACCCAAGTTCAAACTACCACGCAATCTTGTCACATGTTTCCATTCTCTGTTGTCTATTTGATGCCAACAGATGTAAATAAAATGATATTTCCCTCTACCAAACACTCTCTGGTTCACATCAAGGTGAAACAAAAAATAAAGCAAGATGTCATTCTCGTAATCGCTCCATTTTCTTCCATTTGCATGATGTAGGCCTACACTCCAGGAAGATGACACTTTTAAGGGGTTCAGGAAAATGGACAAATGTACCTCTATGAGAGTGGAGGCCAATTTCTCCATTTTTATTTAAATGACCGAGCATGGGTTGCAGTCTCAATTTTCTATTTGTTTTGTGAGCCGTTATAGACCTCTCTACCATCCTCCATCAAGGTTAACCGCTTCCTGAACACTACAAGTAGACTACAATGTGATGAGAAACAGATAAAGAAAAAAAGTGCTGGGGCAGCGAGCTGAAGCGGGGATTTTTCGTGTCATCATTACCTTGATGTAGCCTGGCTGGCTGTAAACATGAACAAAGGTCCCTTTTTTTTCTCTCTGACAACTGAAAGCTACACCGTCAGCAAACAAACAATAAACTACTTTAGCTTCTTATTGTTTATCATTTTTCAGAGATCTACCAAGATAGAAGCATTCTGTATGTTCACTGATTTTATGGAAATGGAAATTATCGTCTAGAGGGGAAAAAACAAACTTTTATCAGTATAACAGGTCAAAAGTAGAATCCTACACATTTGAAATAAACCTTAATAGGAGTTAAATACAGTAAATACAGATTAAATACAAACATACAGCAGGTAGGAAATCTACACAGTGATTGAGCTTATTCAGAACACTTCCTTTGAACAGCACTTTTAACAATGTACGGAAATTTTATTACCACAGCCAGAAAACCCTCCTGGTAAAAGTCCAGCCCTTCCCAGTCACTTAACATGCAAACACACACAAAAACAAATTACACTTTATACGATTTCCACAGCTTGAAAAACAAAATACGCATGTTTTATGTATGAAACATGTTCTGACTTACTATTTCACAAATGCTGATAAATATTTCCTCATGTCTTTCACTAATGAAGCCCTGCAGTCCAGCAGCATCGCCTGATGAAATGCTCCACAATGCTCAAACGTGCTTCTACATCTAGTCAGCCTGCCACCAACCTTATACAACATTTCTTTTGCAACGCTACAATACCTAACTGCTAAAAACATGGACAGGAAGCAAGCAGTATGATCACTTCCTACAGAATCACTTTCAGTCCTCGCGTGTTTGTTTGTGTGTGTGTGTGTGNNGTGTGTGAGCAGAAATTGTCCGTTGCAGTCTCATTTGGCGGCTGCCAAATAAGACGGTGCATAACTGAAAAAAAGGCATCCAGACACACAAATGAAAGTCAGAGTCAAACCTTGCCACGCTGTTGACTCCGACACTTTTAGATGTATAAAACTTTCCAGCATACGTGAGGACGTCCTTTCGCTTTCCTCTATATAACAAAACCTGTTTACCAAATGACGAGAGTACGAGGGCTTGTGTGAAAGAGGCGCGAGCTGGAAATGTCTTTAACACAGCAAATTGGTTTACAGCAAATGATTCGTAAAAGACCGGGTCAGGATCCAAAGGTCGATCACAAGAGGATTAGCAGCAGGGTCTCAAATTATTCTGGAGGAATTTCAAACTAAAGCTGTCAGCAATTTTTTTCCCCCCCTTGAGTCTTTCAAGGAAGACAGACGGCAGCTGCAGAAGTACACAGTGCTTAACAGTCTCTAGGCATGATTTAATTTGTTGGTTTGCATGATAGTCTGTAAAAATGATGTGAAAATTAAATGTGTGCCAGTAGAAGCTAAAAAAGCTGTTGGCTTAGTGTTGGTGATAGAAAAGGTAGATATCAGTCTGTGATGTGCAATATGGATGTTTTTCACTACTTTGTTTTTAAGACCTTTCCAAATTCTGATCACGATATCAATATTTATCATTTTGTCTATTTTAAATATATCGTCAACAGAGCTTGATAGACATTTGAGGTCAACATACACAACATACATTTTCTTTAAATTGTGTCCTTCATTTTTATGTTTATGTTTGAGTGTAAAATCACACAGCGTCTCGATACATTTTACAAAAAAAAGAACGATGGCAGAAAGAGAAGATAAAAATATCAAATCTACAAGAACCAAAATAAACAAATACGTTTTTTAAGGCATATTTACATAAAAGGCTGTACTGTCATCATACCCAAGGTAATAATAACAACAAAAATGTCTTGCATGTAAATATATTCTGAGAGCACTGCTAGTTATCCCCAGAATAGTGTGATATTAATAACTGAGGTCATAAATATTGTGATATTGTTTATTATGTCAGTATCACCTGTTCCTGACACACTGTTCCTACTAGTAGAGGCACATCCATTCAAGTAATGACATGACACAAACCCTTCAGCTCATTAATGCATTGTCAGCGCTAAAAACGGGAAACGCAGCATGCTGGGTAATAAGGAGACTGCTTGGATGATGTGTAAAATAAAAATAAAAGGTTATGAGCACATACAGCTCCTGTGCATGTCTTCAGCCATGACGTCTTTTCTTTTTAATATTAGACATTTTAAACAAACTGCAACCCTAATTGTTTCGCTCATATTACACTTTACAATTGACTATGAATAACATTTGCTTAGTTGTAAAGTTTTTATTGTCTCATTTTATCAGTGAAATTAAGCTTCGCTCAGCTGGACTGCAGCCAAAAAGTCAGCCGCCCTTCTCTGGTTTATAGGAGCGGACTTCAGTGAAGGAACGGATGAAACAATAAATGCTCCACAGAATCAAACACGCACACACACACAGCTGAGGCAGTGCTGCCAAGTTACAAAATAAAAACGTGGTCATGGAAAAATACGTTTTTCATTGGCTGGCAGGTGTTCATTAAAACTGTTTAAAAAGGACCTCAAACAAGGAGCTTGTCGACAATTTAAACAACGGTCTACATCTGTGTAAGTGGCCATGGTGTATGTGTGATAATACACTCTGTGGAGAATGCTGCCTCCGCCTTGTCCCTTATTTTTGTATACAAGGACACATCTGAGCGTGTCATCACCAACATAATTACAGATTAACAAAAGCTGCACAGCACATCCGGAGGATAAATAAATAAGAATCAAGTTAGAGAATAATTGTCTAACAAAATAATACAAATATCACCAAATTCTTCCACTGGGATGATTAAAGTTTTAATCAATATAACAATAAGACCGATAACTTCAACACACAGTGGAGCTGATCCACGAAAAGGCCAACGAGCAAACCGGGTTTAAGAACAACTACAGTATGACCCTAAACTGCTGACATCTATAAAACGTTTACATGCTGAGTTTTACAAGGTAAAAGTTTCCTCTGATGCACCATGAATGATTCCAGGCACGGTGTACCTCTCTCTCTCTCCCCCTCTCTCTCCCTCCCTCTGTGAGATGTGAGTGTAGCGGGCAAAGTGAATTAACTTCAGACAGGATGTGTGACAAACAAGGAACGTCCAGCGTTTTCTTTAGCTGTCTTTGATGGTCAATGGCATTACAGCCAGGAATATGAAACCCAGGAGCTACTGTTGATCAAATCAGGGGAATCAGAGCAGAGGTAATGATATTACGCATACGCATACACACAGACACACCCACACACAAACACACACACAAGTGAAAGTATGGCCAGAGGCAAAAAAAGCAACTTGTGACAAAAATAGACCAAGTAACAAATTCTGCATT
Source organism: Oplegnathus fasciatus (assembly GCA_003416845.1). NCBI lineage: Eukaryota > Metazoa > Chordata > Actinopteri > Centrarchiformes > Oplegnathidae > Oplegnathus > Oplegnathus fasciatus. Next base: position 1,352,891 of record NTHP01000052.1, read on the forward strand.
AATCAACAACTTACTCAGCTGGATTCACGTAAAAGTTTACACATACAACATACATAGATAATGAGAAAAGGTGTAATTTCCACTGCTAATAATGAGGACATGCCCAGAGGCAAATACATGATTTTGGATGACTAAACTTTTTTTTCAGTATAAGAACCCTTGACTTCATTGTTCCCCGACTTCTGAAACCAAACCTACCGCCTTGATAATGATATATTGTCATGTACTGACAGCAGTATGAGTCCAGGCCGCTTTTGTTGCTGCTGTCTTTCATATTTCAACACTCTGATTAACTACTCGATTATTGTCGACTCATGGAAAACACAAATCATTGAGTGCAGAGGATTCTGCCAAACTAGCATGATTTTTAGACTGATCACCATTTTCCTACCGTCCAACAAGCACCCGAATGCCGCAAAACCACATGAGCGAAAAGGATGACAGGCTGCTGGGCAACATCGTCCTCTTGACAGGAAACCAGAGCCTGAGCGAGAACGCAGCAGTTTCACTGCTCATCACATGTTGTCAGCTTAAGCTTTTATCAGGCTTTATTCTGTGGCAATGACACAGGGGGTATTTACAAAGAAGTTTCCATTTGACTGTTCGACTGACAGCTCTCTGACAGTTCATGAAATTTAAGAAGGCAGCCCTCATGCTGATATGTGGTCTTGTGTCTATAAAATCAACAACAGGTGAACAAGAAAATAACATCAGCGCAGCCTTTGGCATTTCTTAAACAGCTGAAGATAGAAGAGAATAAATCATTTGGAGCCCCAAGGGCAGATTGTCTTGCACATTTTCAGCAGTGCATGAAAAACAGACAATGCAAACACTCTGAGTACTTGATACGATGTCCTCGCAGGAGGCAAAGACAAACTGTTTGAAGATATGTAAAATGCGGGGAGCTGTGGGCAACTGTAAGCCCTTTGGTGATATCACAGCCGGTCCCCGGGGCCAAGGCAGCAAATCACAGATTGACCTCAATCAGCTTGCCGGCTGCAGATAAGAATGTTTCACTGCATTCACACTTTGTATTTCACATTTCTATGGAAAAGGCACAGCCAAAATTTTATACCGATTATTTGAAAAAGCAGGTCAGACAATACACATCAAGTCTCTGATGCTATCAATAAACAATATTTATGCCTAAAGTAAACCACCAACACACAGTAACAATTACTGGCAATTCTTCTTCTTCTGTCAGGTTGTTATTTTCATAAATTGCCAGCTGCCTACGTATCACAAAAATGCAAACCACGCCGCTCACACTCCTGAATAAAATATAAGTGGTCAGACTTTAGAAAATGCCTTTTCTTCGCCTAAAAAGACAACAGACAGCATCATCCTGAGGTAGACTTTCCATTTACTTTTTAGCCTCAAACCATAATGGACTTTCTTGTAAAAACTGTATCTGCTGTTGACCTGCCAGAAAAGAACATTTATAAAAAAGGTATATTATGAAAGGCAGAGACATAACTTAAAAAAAAACATAATATGCTATAAAAACAGCCCACATTGTCCAAGGTAAATATCTTAACAATGAATTGTTACTAGCTTGGAGCCATTTACTGTGTCTCACTAACTGCATGGAGACGCTGGAGAAAACAAGGTAGTTGGAACATTTCTGTCATGGCCGTCGGACTGTTCAGTGCAAAGGCTCTGCCACTGAGTATTCAGGTACATTTTCTGCTTTTCATCACTGATAACTATAACGCTGCTGTGTGTGTGAGAACCAAATGTCAGAAAAGTAAACCAAAACTCAAACTACGGACGTTTTACCTCACTTGATTAAAGTGGTAGAGGTACAAAATGCTCAAGTCAGGAAATGAATGTTTCTAATGAAGGCCTAAAAATGATAGCATCACAAAAGTGTGTGTGTGTGTGTGTGTGTGTGTGTCGAGCAGTGCTGACATCAGCTTTAATTCACTAATATCGCCACAAACTGGCCAGATTGGGGTCATTCTGGACCTTCCATCATCATTATGAAGGTGCTTTGGCACAGAGGGCCACATACTATAGATGTTAAGTATAGATAATGGCAGCACTGTATAGAACATACTGTAATAAACCACAGGCAGGATTTCATCTAAACCTCTTATTAATATTAACTGTCCTGCTAGAATATTGTCCCTTTTCACTTCCTGTACTTTTTCCTGCATCTTTGTTTCTCATTTCCCACCTCAACCTACATGTACAGGAGCTTTTAACCACATCACACAGCATTTATCAGCATATACAGTTTGTTCAGATGTCATGGGGAAGCGAGCTCAGTAGCTGTTAACACCTGCTGAGCTTTTAAAAGCTGTAACAAGTCAACTAATGAGCTGGCAGATATATCTCCACATCTCTCTTTACACTCTATCGGAGCTGTAATACTGCTAATGCAAACCAAACAAAGTCCTCAACTAGTGAAACATGGGGTAGCTTTTATTGTGAAACACTAACAGGAAACGTTTGTCACAGCCATCATTCGTCAAAACAAGAAATTGGTGATTTTTTGCATTTTTTCGTCAGCAGAACATTTTGAATTTTTGGAAGGGAGCGATGGAACAAGAGGGAGCAGCCACAGTGAGCTGTTAGATGAAGGCTGCACACTTCCATCTCCTCAGTAATGAAACTCTTTTCACTGATGCGGAGCATGAAATCTGATCGCAGTTCCGTTATTTTTGACCGACAGATACACCAGGTGCTCTTCTGCTGTATTTCTGACGAAGTAGCTGCTCGAGGAGTGTTTGTTGTGGAATCAAACCGCACTGGCTGTTGTCACCAGGAACCACAGGTGTCGCCAAATCAACCAGAATTGAAAACTTCGAGAGCACATTTAGTGCATGAAAATGTAAAAAAAACGCAAAGAAGACACCCCAGGCTGTATGTTTCATCTGTAATTAAAAAAGCTGCACTTTCTCAGATTTTAAGAAAACCTCTCCACCATCCAAATACAGTCGTTGTGAGTTCTGTGAGAACGGTTCATGAAGAGTTGAACAACAGAAAGTTAATTCCCCATGCATGCAGGCAATGCAAGGTAAGCAGTCTTATCTATTCATTTCTTACAATTTAAAACTGCATTTGAATCCATTTGAATTTCCAAGCAGAAGTCAGTCACTTGTGTTTAATGTTTTTGTCCAAGTGCCAACAGAATCGGGGTCTTAATGCAGATTCTTTTAGAGAGAGAATTCATTAAAACTAATGGACTTGAAGCTGAAGATGAGGCCCGGTTGTCAAACACCAAAACCCTTTTAAATCTTCCCTTTCATCACCTCTACCTACCTCCTCTCATCACCTCATCAAAACACGTTGAAGGAGAAAGCTAAACATTACTCATCACCTCCTTTTATCTCATTTACCTTAAGAGGAGAGAATAAAGATTACAATTCAGCTTAAAAACATGTCGTCTGACTATGAAAACTGTCAATGCTCGAGCCCAATCCAAGGCCGACAAAAAAGATTTCCAGTTGAAAGAAAGTTTTACATTTTGTTCTAATGTTAAACACGGGCACCTTTCTATTCAGTAGCTCACAAAAGATTTTAATAAAACCTCAAATGAAGACCATATCTTTTTAAAGACTTCCCATTCACTCACTTCTATCCCATTATGAATGTCTAATGTCTTTATAAATGTCCCCGTAACCCATTACAGATATGCTTTTCATAACAGCAGTGGTATTTTTCCTTAAGTGCTGAACTGATCATATTGACAACCAGTAACTTCACCTGTTTAACTTCTGACTGTGACGAAGACGAGGACAAAGAAGTGCAAAGTTTCACACTTGTCCTCTCAGCTATGAAGGACAGAAGGAGCAAGCTGCCAAAATAAGAAGACTCCGCCCACCGAGGCTGTGACCCCGTCAATCAGCAAGAAGAGGAAAAAGAAGAAGGAGGCCGAGCACTGGACCAGAGAAGAGCGAACGTGTTTGTGTTGTTGCGCTGCTGGTGAATCCTGCTGTACCTTCACAGTCGCCTCTCCTCCTCACAGTTCATCATCTGCTGTTATGAGGAGACAAGCTAATGCTGTTATCAGTCTCTGCCCAGCACCAGCAGATGCAAAGACAAAAAGGCACTGAGGCGAAGACAAAGACACGCAACCAGGCAGCGGGAGGCAAAACACATTTTTAAAAAAGGAGGATGGTAAAACAGAGCAGAGCTGAAATGATTAGTCGAACAACAGAAAATTAAAAAATCGGCCACAATTTTGACCATCGGTTGATTGCTCTAATCATTTTTCAAGCCAAAATGCCAAAACATCTCCGGTGGGTTTGTTGCTCTCTCTTTGTTTTATATGATAGTTCATATTCTTGGACTGTTAATAATAAAACGAATAAAACAAGCCATTTAAAGACGATTCATCATCGATCATGAAAATAATCTTAAGCTGCAGCTCTAAAAACAGAACTCAGTATGAAAAGACAGCACTGCAACAATTAATTAAAATTATAATTGATTAAGATCAGTTGATTTATCACGCAAACATTTTTTGGTTTAAATAATAGACAGTTGCAGCCCTGAAAAGTAATCATTGAAGGGTCCCTGCACACTATGGCTGCAAATGATGACTATTATCAAATAGTCAGCCAATTATTTTCTTGCTTAATCAATAAAACAAAGTGTCTTTAAAATGTCAGCAAACTGTGACAAATGCCAAACCCAGGGTGACATATTTAAATGTCTTGTTTTCTCCTACTAACAGCTGAAAACCCAAAAGAAATTCAGTTCACAATGATATAAAACAGAGAAAAGCCGGCGATTCCGGCGTGGTGTGCTAGAAAAGTGACTCAAACGATTAACTGTTTAGCACATTAGTTGCCAATTTTCCAACAATTGATTAACCGATTCATTGCTTAATCATTTCAGCTTTCAGCATACACAACAATAACAAGTAAGACACAACTGCCAGCATATACAAGAACATGGCACACACACACACACATCACCAATAATGTCAGTAACAGTGCATGACATTTAGCAGTAAGGAGGCGCGTGCTGTGTCAGGACGCTCCGCATGGAGACACAGTGGCGGCAGTGTCACACACAATGGCCCAATGTGTGTGACCGAGTGTGTGTGTGTGTGTGTGTCTGTGTCTCTGCATTTTATCTACAAGTGTGAGTACTCATGTGAGTGGTACAAACCCCTCTACTGTATGTCATGAGAAAGTGTGTGTACACTGTGTATGCATGCCTGCTTGTGAAACTGTGGCCTCAGTAGAAGGACATAAAACTGTGTCCCGCCACTCTGCTCCCTCCCATCACCATCCTGACCCCCCCTCTCCTCTCATCCCCGACCCATCGTGGCCCCCTCAGTCGCAGAGACCCCGTGTTCCAGGCCAGTGCTTATGTCTCCAGGTCCTGCTAATTCATTTAATCACCTACTAATACCAAAGGCGGGCCAAGCTGATTAAAAAGCCCACCAAAACCATTCAGCCAGATAGTAGAGGGAGTTACAGCTGTCGTACAAGTGATGCACACCATTATTCACGGCACACATACAAGCACTTCCTATAGAAACCTTGCATCACTCCAAGGTCTTTAATCAATGGACTGACTTGGTTTCAGGGTCGTGAAGCACAGAAGACAATTTCACTGTTAATTACAGTAAAAAAGGGACGTTCATTACAGGATTTCAAGGCACTGGTGTGAAATAAAAGATTGAGCATTGTGCAGCTGTGCAAAGCTGCTTTCTCAATCTATTTTAACTTTTTACACCTTTTTACGTCACATTATTTTGTAAAGTCATTTGCGATGAAAGAGCTCAATCCAATTTCATGTTTTAAAATGAGCAATATAGCCTCTTGAAATGAAATGAAATGACTTCTTCTCATTCCATGATTTAGCTGAACCATAAAGGCTTTTGCACAGTGGAGGCCTGCTCTGATTTCACAACTGAGCCTTACCAGAGTGTGAGAGACAGGACCAAACTCCATGACATCAGACTGTGCAGTAATTGTCAGCACACTGTGTCTGTCAGTGGCGCTGGTGAAGATGACGGCTTCAGCTGACACATTAGGCTGGAAGACAAATCAATGCAGAGCCCACTCTTGGCATACCAGAAAGGGCTCAACAATGTGCGGCATTTATCACATGCTAATAGGTGCTTAAAGCATGTAGCACACAGCAATATCTTCATGGTCAATGTGTTACACTCCTAAAGAGGGCTGATCAGGACTCTTCTCTATTTCCTGTGTGCTGCAATTCAAGCTATGGATCCAAAATAACAAATATAGATTTTTATTTAAATATAATTTAAATAAATTTATATTAATTATAATTATTATTAATAACAATAACTTCGGTCTTATCTTTCTAGTTTAGGCCGTCACTTCTATCAATTGTGGTAACATTGTACTTACCAAAGTAATTACTGAGATCTAGAAAGGCAGCAAACATTGATAAGAGTTCGACGGGGCAAGAAACAGAAGTGTTCATTTGATCAGACAGGTTGTAAACAACATTATCTAAAAAACAGTGATTCCCAACCAGGGACGAACCCTCACACAACATGCTGCAATTGAGTAGCCATTCAAATTAGTTAGCATTTGAGCAGAGAGGGTTGACTAGATGGAAAAAGGCAATTGAAAAAGTTGTTAAAACATCCTTCAAAGCGGTGTGGAAGTGAGAGACTAGGCAGCTTTTGAACTTCCCTTTCTAGCCCTCTTTTTAATTCTTTCAACAACTTCAACCAACCAATCAACCAACCAATTTCTGGCACTTTTCGTGTGTACAACTGAATGCAACATCATGAATACCTTCCAAGAAAGATTGTTTGAAAATGTGCGCCCCATTTTTTATAAGATAATTGCGTCTCGCCTTCAACTGTGGCGATTTGGAACAGCTATAAACACTTTTGTCGTGGTCAGACAACAAGTTGTACAAACTAGTTCTTTATACCCCCGCTTCAATAACCACTCACTGCACAGGAAAACTGCGTAGTTGTTGTTGTATTCTTGGTTTTCTCCTCTGAGTAAGGAACCTGGGGGTTTGTTTAAAACTTGAATGATCGTCTCACTGCTCATTTTTCTTGCCCTGTTGGACTTATTGATGTTGCAACGATCCCAGATCTAAACAATCAACTTGATGAGTACAGTGTTATCACCACCGACAGGAATGGAGGCTTAAACTATGAATAAAAAAGACCCAAGTTGTAATAAACTGAATTATCTTTAAATGACCAGACAGTGACAGCATCCCTTAAACTTATTTCACTGCAGACCCACATTTCTGAACTTCAGTTTTACCCAAAAGTCCTCATTATCATACACCAGCAGGTATTTTGTGCCCAGAGCCAGTGTTGAAGAAACACTGCACAAAAGGCTAATGACACAGCACATGGCAATTAAAACAGGAAGCAGTTGGTTTTGACTGCTACACTGAGATTTGACATCTGACCTTTCTGACAACCGCAGCTATTAGCCAAAACACGACCCCTGGCCATGTCAAACTAAAGCCACTGAAGTCAAAGTGACAGAACGCAGGTCTGTGTTTGGAGAGCCATGTGAACACACACACACACACACACACAGNCACACACACACACACACACACACACACAACATTAAACCTTAAACACAGTGGCAGTCACTGTACACCCACCCTGCGTAGAGCCTGAAGTACTGCCGCAGTTCCCTTCAGTCAATTATGTCTGTTGAATTATATACTCAGATTCCAGTATATATAATTTCAGTGTCCTCTGTTACATACATACATAATGTCTTGATCCTATATATGTACCCTTTTCCACTAATTATGTATTCTATATGTTAATCTTTTAATCGTGCATTATGCTGCTCTGCTTGAACTAATCACTTAGATGGTTTTCAGTCATTTCTCCCTCATGTTCTCTAGTTTAAAACCATGTTTTCCTTCAATTCTGTCATGGAAATAAACATCTAAGAAAAGAGGATTTCATGAAAATGCCAACTCTATTATTTCATTATTACAGAACAGGGTACGCATTTAATTGGAATACCATAACTCTTTGTAGATGTTGAGGTTTCTTAGAGATGTGTTTTTTTTATTTATTTGATTTTCTACATAATGTTCTGATGGTATGGGCCAATTTGTCGTGCTTTATGTTGTATTACGTTATGGACGTCTGTCTCGGCTCCCTCAGTAGCGACAGCAGCAGTTTCCGTCTTCAACAAAGAGACAATAAAAAAAGAAACCTTCTTCTCCTCCTTCTGCCGAGGAGAGCAGAGGAGTGGAAAGAAGCAGAGTAGCAGCTGCTGCTGTATGTAAACAGATAAACAGAAAACAGAACAGGCTTCAGTGAGCCATAGAGCTCCTCGAGTACACACACACACACACACACGCACACACACACACAGACACACACACACAGTTGGTCAAAGACTCAGCTCTTTAAACTTTAAAGAAGACATCTCAATGCATGTGTGCTGGCCTCTCGGTTTTAGCAGCCTTCCTGAGCCAGAAGCTGGAACACAACAAATGGTTCATATTTTGCTCTGGTGGTGGAATATCTGAAGACACAAACACTTACAATGCATTGTGTATCAACAGGCCTATGTATCATTTCAATTTTTTCTGTACTAGTAGTGATGCAACACCAATACAAAAAAATAATAAAAACAACCTTTTTTGATACCTTACTTTGACAAAAACTGAGTTCTAAAATGTTAAATGAACAGTTTGATGCTTAGGGAAACTCTTTTCGCTTTCTTGCCGAGACTTAGATGAATAGATTTAAACCACTCTCACATCTTTACAGTAAATATGAAGCTACAGCTAGCAGCCGGTTAGCTTAGTTCAGCACAAAGACTGGAAATAGGGGGAAACAGCTAGCCTCCGTCCAAAGGTAACAAAATACACCTCTAAAGCTCACTAATGAACAAGCTATATCTCGTTTAGGTCTACTTACTCGCTTGTCCTGGAGTTTTTGACGGCATCACATGGTCTTTAAGACCTAATAAAACACAAGACTAAAAAGTCTAAAACTGGCAAAATGATGGTTTAAATCAGGAACTATCTGATTAAATAATAATCAAACAAGACTACAGATGTGGCCAGAAATCCAATGCCACCTTTGGTACTTTTTACAGTTTTCGATTCTCAATAGTGTTGAGGCTTGATAACCAGCCCTGTGCTCTGATTTATAAACAGGATGCTGTAAAACAATAAATATAATGTAGAGGAATGGATGCAAAAACGTGTTGTATCTTCTGCTAACAATTCCGTTATTTACTTTCCATGGCACTGCTCCGATCCGCGTCCCTTGAGATAACTTGTCTTATGTCAGAAATCATGTTGTTGTTGCACTTCTCCATCTATCCAGTCAATAATCCAGCACCTCTCTCTCTCTGTCTTTCTTCCTTCCTCAGCCTATCAGGTCTTCACTCCTCTATCCCTCTCTCCCTCGGCGTCCTCTAAGAGGACGTTTTTATTCTGTCTGGATTACTTGTCCTAGTTGGTGCTAGGCGTGCTGGTGGGGAGAGAATTTATTTCCTCCGGTGGAGCCTTGATTTAAAGCACTCAGGTCAACTTGATTCTGGGTCATTGTCTCCCCTGTCGTAATGAACCAGGGCAGTGGTAGACAGCAGACTGCATATCGACAAAAGCAAGGTGTTGGTGTGTCTCTCACATCTGCGGTTTCCACTTTTGTTGATTATTTTATCAGACCTCAGGCTGAACAGCTTCCTTCTTTTGTTAAAGACACAGGTCATATGATTTCTATCTTGGAGTCCCTAGATCCCCTCCCTGCAGATTGCATGTTAGTCACATTTGATGTAGATGTTGTTGTACACAAATTGCAACGAAAAGGCGTAGCTATGGGCTCCAATATGTCTTTCTCAATTTTGCGAGCCTTTATGTGGGATATAAAAACACTTAATAGTGCTACTAATCCCTTCCTGCCAAACATTGTGGTTTACAAGAGGTATGTGGATGATGTATTTTGCCTCTTCAGGGGCACTAGTGACCAACGACAGTCCTTTTGCAGCTTTTTAAATTCAGCTTCTGAACACCTCGAGTTCACTATGAATTTTGATTGACAGTGAATCAGTTTTGTTGACACCTGGATCGTCCGTAGAGATAATATACTGTGCACTGACCTGTGTACCAAATCCACTGATCGCACTAGCCTTTTAAGAGCTGACAGCTGTCATCCTCTTCCCTTAAAAAATGGTCTACCCTATAGCCAGTCCTGCAGGTTGAAACATATCTTCTGACTAAGCCTGTGAATATTCTCATTCATCCAGGTCATGATTATCTCAAGGAAATTGAATCGAACGCAACTGGATTTTTGGTTTTGTCTGTGAAGACGTTTCACCTCTCATCCAAGAGGCTTCATCAGTTCGTGCTTGTTTGACCAGGCTAGACTGGTCCAACTAGCTGGTGTGGAGATCTGGGTATTTAACCTCTTAGGAGGCGGTCACAAGGCCAATGATGTCATTGGGTCGTT
>NTHP01000052.1:1371334-1404760 GCA_003416845.1 Oplegnathus fasciatus
GGGGGGGGGGTTCAGTCACCAGCATCTTGTCTAGACTCTAATACACTTAAAACATTTGGTCTCTTTTGAGGATTCCTAAAGGTCAGCTTTCAGACAAACTCATGCTCACTCATCACTATTTAAACAGATACAGCTGTTTACAACTTTGAAGAAATCCTGCACTTAAGAAATCAGAGCTGAAGAGCAGCGGTTCTCACTAGTTTATAAAACCTTAATGGGCAAAACATTAGTGGTTAACAGAGAGTGGTATGTGCATGAGCAGGAATGTGTGTGTGTGTGTTTTGAGGGTTTTCAAACACAGTGAGCCATACTCAAAAAAGGGCAAAAAATGACACTTGCAGGCACATCTATGCTCTCACTCGCACATACACAAGGCCTATACAGACAGAACAACACCAAGGGCACAAACCACAAAGTACACACACATGCACACACACCCCTCAACTGCAGCCTTGGCACGACCAGGCACAACCAAGTACCAGAGTGTGCGGACCAATGGGTGTAGAGCGCAAACAGAGACGGAAGACAGAGCAAACCAGACATTAAAGGCCCCCATCTCAAACAGCAGAGGGAAAATTCATAAAAAACAGCCTTCAAAAAGCACACACACACACACACACACACACACACACACACACACACACACACACAGACTATTTCAACAACACTTTCAATGTTGGCTGAATTTTGCCTTTGAAGTTCAACAGCTGTGTTCGTCTAATCTAAGAGGCATTTTGTTCATCAGGAGAGCCGAATAAAAGCATGACTCTTAATAGACAGTGAGTATTTTTAGAGGCCCTCATATACAGAATATATTTACTATAGATTGATAGATAGAATAGTTGGAAAACAATGCTTTAGATGCACTAGAGGAGAAAACATTTCTTGCTTTCTATCCAATATGAGGATAACTTCAATAGGACACTGGAAAATCCAATTATTTCATGTACATATGAGTAACCATGTGCTGCATTCAAACTAAACCAGAGAAGCTAGCTGTGCTTTCCACAACAATGTGAGGAAAAAACCTTCACAATGCCCCCCTCGGTCAAACGCCTTCCTGAACACAGAGTGCAGGCCACAAACTCGATGAGCTAACTTCCTGTTCACAGCACTTCACTGACTCCCATTGGTGGGTCTGTTTCTAGAGACACAGTCTGCACGAGATGTTCGGCTTTAACACAGAAACTTGCAATGAGCTATAAATACAGCACGGGGTCAGAAAAAGGATTTAACTGCAGCAACACACTGTGCTTCATGAACGTCAGTATGCAGACACAAACATTTATACAAGAGTGAAACCTTGTTTAAAGCTACCTGACGTTGCATTTTTTTAAATAATGCAGTGGGTTTTTCAAGGATTGCTTGAGCCTAAGCGCCCGGTCACACCACAAAGTTTCATTTATACATGCATCCTCGCAAAATACATAATTATGCAGTGGTTACCATTGGTAACAGGGGGGGGGGAAACTCTCAATCACCAGAAATGTAATCTTGTATTGATGTATATATATATTGTGATATGATGCATTTTCTGGAAGATCCATTGAGAAACTTTTTATTGATAAGATAGCCAGGTGGGAATGTCTGTTTGGGTTAATCCTGTAAATCAAATAAGGTACTTCATCAAATCAATGCAAAAATTCTATAAAAATCTAATATTGCCATAACAGTCCTAATCATTGACTTGCAACATTACCCACAATGGCCTTCAAACAAACACATTCAGAGAAAAAAAACATAAAACACAAAACAAAACATATTGTGTGTATTTTTTTGTTATTTTCAACAGTTAACAACAACAACATGTATGTACAGAAGTCCTTCATAGTTTATCATGTTAATGGCAGCTGGAATTAATGACTTATTGAACATATTTCTCCTGACCACTGTTGTTGTAATGGTGGCCTGATGGGAAGAGATGTGGAGGGATTGTGAGGGGTCATGTGTGATGAGGGTTGTTTTACGTCAAACGGAGTGGGTGTATGAGATTAGATTAGGACTGCAACTAACGATAATTTTCATTGTCGATTAATCATTTGGTATATAAAATGTCAGAAAATAGTAAAAAATGCATATCACAATACTCCAGAAACCTAAGGTGACATCTGCAAATGTCTTGTTTTGTCCAACCAACAGTCCAAAACCCAAAGACATTCAGTTTACATTGTTGTAAAAACAGAGAAAAAGTAGAAAATCCTCACAAATCATAAACTGGAACTAGGTAACATTTTTCTGTCAAGTGACTAATCGATTAATCCACTAATCGTCGTAGCTCTAGATTTGATAATGGGGACTTGGTGGTGTCTGTTAATTTACTTGGACAATTTTGAGTTTTGATTTGGTTGCATGTCGGGAGTTGCTTTTGGAGTTCACAATTGCTCAGCGGCACAAATTTGTGTATTAAAATCCACCCAAGTTGAACTCTGTGTAAAAGCACCACACGAATGTACTTCACTTTTGGGGGTAAATCCACTAATCACTGCAGTCCCACTTAACCTTAAAAATGACCAAATTTGGAGATACATGCTTTTAACTGGACAGTGTCCATTTGCAAATTAAGAGCCACACAAACAAAGGGACACACAAACAAACGGACACACAAACAAACGGACACACAAACAAACGGACACACAAACAAACGGACACACACACACACACACACACACACACACACACACACACAGAGAGAGAGAGAGCTGATCGATTGGGATGACATGGTGCTAAAGCTCTTCTCCACAAAACAATGATGTTTGTGGTTTTATCCTCTCAGCGAGTGGTCACACGAGGGGTCCAGATATCCCAACATCCATCAGCAGGGGATCCACCATTATGTCCACTGATCACTTAAGTATCTACGCAGCCAAATAACTCCACTTCAGGGACAATCTGGAGAAGAATTTACATGCTCGCTGGATTTAATTTGGAATAATTTTGTCTTGCTGGAACCAGATACAAGGACAGTTGTGCACCACTGCCACACATGTTACAATTCACAATTTACCTGTCAGTACAAACACATGAACAGATGAGAGAAACACAAAACGTGGGATGATATTGTTCTTGTTTTTGTAATTTTGTGACTTTTTTTTTTTAGGTAAAATCAAATTAACCTGACCCACTAACACACAAATATTAACTCTCAAGTCAAACCTACATATTTAAATCAACATGCAGGAATGGACAAACTCAACAAGTGTGTATTTGTAATAAATATGATCACAAAATGGTCGAGAAATGGGGCAGTGGACTTTAAGGGCCCCTAAGTAGCCTTGATAGCTGCCCTGAGATTTGCCTGTCTCAGTATTAAGACCACAGATTAGCAGGCAGCGCCCGGTTGCTGGCTGTAATCAGAACGCTGATCTAGTATAATCGCTTTTCGATAGTAAGCAAGCACGCTGGTTTCAGGCACGGCTCAGAGAAGACATCTTAAGCAGCAGGAGGTCAAGGGACAGATTTCCAATTCGAACATGAGAAACTGACTTCCCGTGAGGACTGTCAAAAGGAAATTGTACTTTTTTAAAGCAAAAAAATATCATTACACAACTTATGTGCTGGTTGTGTGTCTGTGTTGACTTGCTTTGATGTCAGTCACAGACGGCGCCCAGCTCCACTCCAAGACGTATTTAAGGATGAAGTGATGCCGGTGTCTTTCAGCGTGCCTCCTGGGCCGCTTCTGTTTCAATATTTTATGAGCAACAGCCAAATCACCGTGTCGGAATAATTAAACATCAGTTAGGGTACACAACTACAGAGAATATATTCTGGAGGCAGCTCATCAGTGAAGAGGGAGCACTGAAGGAGAGCAGTGGGGCTCCTCAGAGATCAGAGACGGCTCACTCAGACACTCAGAGGAATTTAATTTTGCCATTACACTGTATGCAGCCTAATGATTTATTGTCTGAAATACCAGAAGAACGGGTGGCTGTAACGTGGAGGAGTGCATTGCTAATGTTGCCGTGTGTGTGTGTGTTTATGTCTGTGCATTAGGTCCAAACGATAATGGCAAGAAAGCATTGCAATATTTTTTTTTTTGAGATACGTTGTACAATGTATGAAACATCAGTTACATAATTCCACCAGATATGCAGCTTAGCTCCATTTGGAAATGATGTATCATTCTTCAAATGATTAGTTTGACGATGTGCATAAGATGTTATCTTTTAATTAAAAAGTAACATAGATGATAGCTAGCTACACGAGTTGATCAGGCTGATGTCAAGAAACACAAAAAGCAGAAGCAGATGAGATTAGGGTGCAGACTTCTAACCCAAACCCATCTTGATTGTCGGGTTCCTCCTCCCCGAAAGAGGACAATTGCCAAAACAGTCTTTGCTAGGTTTTGTTTTTGAAACTTCCCTGGGCTTTCCTGCTATCTACCAAACACAGTGACGTAGACCTACACTGCATTTTGCCTCTGTGTACCCCATCTTACAGTGAGCACAGCTCTTACTGCTGATCATGTGTAGAGAGCCTGAGCTTCCCTATAGCTTAGTGGTTAAAGATGCCAACCATGAACTGCAACGTCCCCAGTTCAAGTCCGGCCAACTTTTGTTGCATCTCCCTCTCTCTCTCTCCCTTGTTTCCTGTCATCTCTGTACCGTCCGTAATAAAAGGCATAAAACTGCCCCAAAAAATACTTTTAAAGGACCAGTGTGTAGGATTTAGTGGTATCTAGCGGTGAGGTTGCAGATTGCAACCAACTGAATACCCCTGCCCTCTCCTCTCCCTTTCCAAGCGTGTAGGAGAACCTACGATGGCGTTCAGGTTCATTCGCGCGAGGCTTGTGCCGATTGGTGATCGGATCGGATCGATTGAAGGGATGATCAACGATTGGTTTTTCCTACGCCAATATTAAGGCAATTTTAACTAACTTACTATCAGAACTTAGATGTTATAAATAATCTGCGCCCTACTGTGCATTTAGAGATGTTTCTGGTGGAGGGTCATGTCCGCCCACTGAGCCCGTTAATCAGCACGAGCAACGAGTGAATTTTAAATCCTTCATTCATTTGCTGTCTCTTTGCCATAGATCTGACACCACACATCTCTTTTCTATGATTTGGATTGTGGTATTAAAGATAATAACTTTTCAAAAGGGAGCCGTTATTTGAATAGATTAAATAGATTGTATCAATGTTTGAATATTTTAAATAAAATGTTCACACACAATATATGTACTTATATATAAATCACCTCATAACCTGGCGATCTCGAGTAACCAATACTGGACGATATGAAAATAGAAACGATCGTCCAACCCTTCGCCACCAAATTCAAGCGGCCACTTCAACGTAAAAAAAAAAGGCGAGGGGCCTCTCTAAAGCCAGTTTGTCCGTTCTGGGCTACCGTAGAAACATGGCAGTGCAACCTGGCGAACTCAGTGGATGAGGACCCGCTCCCTATGTAGATATGAAGGGCTCATTCTAAGCTAACGAAAACATGATTCTCAGTTTCAGGAGATTATACACTAATGAAAACATAATTATGAATATTTTATTCCATTTCTACCAATAGATCCCCCTAAACCCTTCACACCGTACCTTTAAAGATGTGTAGAGAGCATGAGAGTTTAGGCTGAAGTGCCCAGTTTGCTTTTACGTGTTGTCTTTGCAGTGTCAGAATTTCACGTCAAAGCTGAAACAAAACTACACACAGTATAGTTCAGCCATAAGCCTTGTGCACACAACACCAGGTTTATGTAATCAAACATTACAGTCCGGATGCATGTTTGTGTTGCAGACCTGCAGGTCATTTCCAGGTACTTGCATGCACAGATACACTTCATCCCCTGTATATTTCTACGCGTGGACTTGCATGTGTGTGTGTGTGGAGTAAGTGTGTATGCATGACGGCAGTTTGTACTGTCTCTCTCTAACAGCCCATTTCTAACATGAGCTGACAGCTGGTGCAGATGCTGAGAGGAGAAAGCGCTCAGGACGTCTCCACACATCAAACATTTAGAGGCCAACACAGCCAGGCAGGGATACCACCTACCTCAGCAAAGTGTCTATGTCGCACAAAGTGAGACTAACAATGCCGACCATGTTTTCAGACTTTTCTGTGTGTGAACATCAGAGCAGTGACAGCGAGAGCCTATAAGTGGTTCAGTATTAAAGATCTCATAGATGTTTAATGTGACCTAGTCTGTATTGAAGTGCCGATATGATTGGTTCTTCTTACTGTGCGAGAGATAAAAGATAAATTGATATTCAAAACTGGAACAATAAGTCAATCGATAAAGAATGAATAACAAACAATTTTGATAATTAATTGATCGTTTAAGTCATTTTTCACCAAAAATGCTAAATGTTTTCTGGATCAAGTTGCTTCTCTTGCTTTATATCATTGTAAACTTAATATCTTTGGGTTTTGGACTGGTGGTCAGACAAAACAAGACATTTGAAGATGTTACCTGACATTTTTCACAGTTTTCTGGCATTTTATTGACCGAAAATCAGCAGATTTGTCGATAACGAAATGGACTGTTAGTCACTGTCCTTCAAGCAAATTGCTGTTTTTATGTCATTGTAAATTGAATAGCTTTGGGATTTGGACTGTCGGGCAATTAGTTGATTGACAGACAATGATTTTAATAATCGATTTAAGTCATGTATCAATCAAAAAGGTCAAACACATGCTGGTTCTGGCCTCTCATGTGTGATGATTTGCTGCTTTTCTCTGTTTTATATCATTATAAAGGGAATATGTTTGAGTTTTGGACTGTTGGTTGGACAAAAACAAGCACATGTTCGCCATTTTCTGATCTTTTATAGACCAAATGATTAGGTGATTAATCGAATAATTAATCAACAGATTAATCGAGAATGAAAGTAAACATTAACAGCCCTAACTCACCAGGTGATTCATACAAACCTGGTTTTTGTACCGTCAAACGTGTTGTACATAGTGAAAGACAGAAATTGAAGGTGTGCACATATTTTCCATTCAAAAGTTTGGAATAGTTCACAAAACCTTTGAACACTTCCAGCCTCGGTGAGCTCTCCTCACTTCTGTAGAGTGACTGACAAAGTGACAACAAAGTAAATCTCTGCAGCTTTTAACGGGTTCAAACTGTGTCCAAAGTAGCTGCTGCAGAGAAGCAGCGGCGGTTGTAGGAAAAGCCATGTGTAACATTACAGCAGTGTAATGGCAACATCCCGGGGAGGATGTTGAAGCCGCTCTGCTAATCTCAAACCGTGTCGCTGAAATTTACAGGCGCCGGCGGAAAGGACGGTTTTCACGGGTTTAATTACAGGTTACTGAGGCGTTTAGTGACCCTCCGACGGCGGCAAAGTGAGCTCGGTTAGCTAAAACTGCTCCAAGAAGAACAGGAGTCGGACATGCCTCTCCTCCTGCCTGCCTGCCGCTTTTTCCTCTAATGAGAAAATTCCCCTTCTTCCCCCTCGTTTAGTTACAACCAGGCTCAGCCCCTCCAAACTGGCAACATGTCTAAATTTCTGGACTCACCTCAGTCCGGGTCGAGATGTTCACATGGAGGCGACAGAAAAGCGGAGAACCGGCAGTGATATCCTGGAGGTTTAAACTTGTCCCGTTAGTGAAGACACAGCAGGGCTGGCAAGAAAAAGCTTAGTGTGTGTGTGAGTGTGTATGTGTGTGTCTGCAGAGTCCCTCTCTCTCTCCTCTCCAGCACCAAGTCACTCCTAGAGGGCGGGGCTGAGAGGGAGGAGGAGACTGAAGCGCACTGTGTATGGCAGGGGTGCACAAAAGCGGGGCCCCCCGAGACCGCCAGGGGCCGCCACCACCTCAGCAAAGATAAGTTTTATTTTTATTGGATGGAATCAGATTTTTATGAGATTTATTTATTGTGTACTTATTGAAAGAAACAGTTCAACATCTTTGGGAATACGCTCAGTCACTTTCTTTTCAAGACTGAAAGTTTTCCACCTCTGCCAAGCATCTTCAAGCATCGTCAACTGAAAAGACTCAAAACAGTGACGGACGAAAACATCACATCTGTGTGGAGCGATGAGGAGATTGTAACAATCCTCAAATTAATATATGAAATCAGCAGAAATGCAATATTTCCATCATGTTTTCAACATTGTTTTCCATCATTTTAGGTTTGACTGGTGCTCATTTAATTACGTCATCTTGTTGTCTTATTCTGCGATGGTTTAATATTTTTTGCATAATGGCAGTGGATGAAAACATGCATTAATTTGCTTTTTTTTTTAGCTGATTCTCTGGAAATTCTATTAATTCTGTCATTTGCGTCACATTTGGACGGCTTGAGATGAGAGGATCAATGCCACTCTCTTCTCTGTGCAACAGGTACGGAGCTAGAGTCAGCGGGCTATTAGCCTAGCAAAAATACACTTAACTGCACCTCTAAATCTCACTAACGTTAACATTGTATTTTGTTTTTTAATCTGTATACAAACAGAAATGTAAAAATTACAATTTGTGGTTTTAGAGGGAGTTACGTCGAGTCTATTTCTTGCCACCTCCACTGGTTGCTTGGCAACCACAGGGTTACAACAAGACTCTGGGAAACTCCCGGCTGTTGTTCACCGAAAAATAGTCACAGCACATAATAATTTTTACTTTTCTGTTTTCTGTTCTTCTCTGTTTTACTGTGTATTTTCTAACTATTAACCTTGGAGTAAAGCAGGCTAGCTCTTTCCCCCTGCTTCTGTTCTTTATGCTAAGCTAAACTAATCACATCTTGGCTCCAGCTCCATTCTCACACAAGGGAAATTGATCTTCTCATCTAACTCTCAAAAAAAAGGGTAAATAATCGTATTTCCCAAAATTTAAAGCTAACTATTCTGTTAACGTGATTACATTTTATTGGATTTGATTGTTCATGCAGTATTTATTCCAGATTATTTGCACTCCAATATAAAGGCCTTAATGAGTCCACATTTTTGTCAAAGCCATGGAAAAACTACATGTATGCATAAAAATAAATAAATGTTAAATTAAAAGTTAAACCAAAATGTATTTGTATGCAAATAGAGAACAAATACCAACACTGGCAGCAGCATGATTACGCCACCAATTCATTAGCAGCAGTAGTCGAAAAGAATAGAAACAACATCGGACCCCGCCCGACTCAAGGCCCAGATTAGGTAAGGTCTAGAAAATTAGTGCAGTACTTTTAGAGCACATTAACTTGCCTCTAAATTGTTGCTATATCTTTATGTTTGCGTATCTTTGTTTAGCATTGTTATCTTTGTTTTACCTTCCAGTATTTTTTTTCTCAGCTTGTGTATAAAAATATAAGAGCTAATAACAACTTGTATATATCAACATAATTGGCCACTAAAGTTTAATCTCATTTTGATTATTTACACTGAGAGAATAATATCTATATCTACACTGATGGTAGATGTTGCTGCCTCATCTCTCATTAAGATAATAGTTTTTTGCATCAGCCAGTAGTTAATCAGTCAATAATTGTACTTTTGCAGCTGTCATCATAAGTTTACTGAATATTCAAAACACTCATCCTGGTAAAGGAATATTTTTTATACAGACTTTCTATCTAATTTATTATTTAGCAGTTTTATTACTTGTCTTAATGCTCATGAGGTGTCAAAAATACACTGAAGCCGAAAATAAATTTAGTGCTTTGTCTGCACAGCCTCTCTGGTGAGACAGTAGACCTTGGAATAGAGCATCTCTCTGAATCTGAGATTTCTCTCCCACTCTTTGGGATTTCCTCTTCTTCTCTCTGTATCTTTTGTCTCTGTCTACTTGTGTCTCCTTTCTTTTGTAAATTCTGTCCTTCTTGTCTTTACTCCCATGTCTCCTGTTGTTCTGTGGTCATACCTCAAGCAATCACATGAAGTGAATCATTATCTTGATTCTAGTGCAGAGATCTGCCCTTGGTACAGGATTGTGGTTGTGATGATTTTGCTCTTTTCTGGAAAATTCCTGAAATGCACCAGCAAAAAATGTTTCACTCTTTGCCTGTGCATTTTTAGTTTTGTTGAAAAATAAATCATTTACGCTGAAACACTTGGGATAAAATGAGTCTTTAAGATTAGATGTTTTTCAAAGGAAGAATATTGACGATTCAGATTGAAGTGTTTTATTTGTCTCATGTGCATACAATATGTGAAGTGAAATGCAGCATGGCATACTTTTCAGGCTGTGCTAAAAAGGCTAGTATGCAATAAAGAATAATACATAGAATAAGACTAAAAAATGAGAATTAAAAAAAGAGATAAAGGATACAGATAGGTCGCAGATGTAAGGCAAACTATACAAGAAAACTTTGTATATGCTGCAAATGCGAAGGGTGGTGCAAAGGATTCACAGTGCTCCGAAAAATTACATTTATATGCTACTAATTTGCAGCAGTAAATATGTTTTGAAAGAAACAGAACACCACCAGAGCAGTTCCTAGGATGCTTCCCACAGCACTGAAGTAGAAGATCTTTAGGAGCCCCAGAGAGACTTTCTGAATTGAATTTCTTAAGCTGTCTGAGGTGGATTCTTTTCTCTTTTCAATGATTAATTATTCAATGAGTCAATTACTATTATTGTCCAGTAAAGAGAAACGCTGTCTTCCCTGTCGGCTCCTGGGGATTCCTCAGGGATGGAAGGATTTTATTTCTTTGCCATGCTGTATGCTTCAAAGCACTTTAGGTCAGAGCCAAATTATCTCAATATGAAGACGTCACCAAGCTTCTGAAACATGGCAGGTAAGGAAGTCAATCTGCAATACTCATAATAAATGGGCCTCATGGGAAACATAATGACCATAACGTTTTATTACTGCATTTGTGCCCCAAGATGGGAAAAATGGAGAAATAAAAGTTTTAACATCAAAACACACTGTGATCTGAGAATGTGGGTCAGCAGTAATGGTTGATGGAGTGTTTGTTCATATGCCCCCCTTTCTCCTCTTAACCCTAATCTTCCTGGTCCCGCGGCAGCTGGAAATGGTGGGCAGGCTTAAGACTTTACCCTTTACATATTTCATGGATTTGCACTTGCCCCACTTCTCCCAAGGAGCAGAAAGGAGTGGTTGTTTTGTTGGGAGTGGCACGACCAAACAAAGGCCACGAGTAACAGTGAAGAATGAGGATTAGGTTATTAGATTATTTATTCTGGAGCCATTTAAAAGAAGAGTTCAACATTTTGGGAATGTGCATTCTTGCCAAGAATTAGATGAGAAGATTGATTCCACTCCCTCGACTGAACGCTAAATATGAAGCTACAGCCTGCAGCCAGTTAGCTTATCTTAGCATAAATACTAGAAACGGGGGGGGACAGCTAGCCTGTCACTGTCAAGAAATAGTCTGAACCATTTATAATTGGACACTTTGTATGTATTGAACAAACAAGATATAGCATTTTAAATAGTGAGTTTTAGAGGTGCTGGTAGGTGGTTTTGTTACCTTTGGATAGAGCCAGGCTAGCTGTTTCCCCCTGTTTCCAGTCTTTATGCTAAGCTAAGCTAACCATCCTCTGGCTCCAGCTTTACATTCAATGGACAGACATGAGAGTATCAATCTTCTGTTATCGATTCTCTTATCCAAGTCTCAACAAGAAAGCAGATAAGGGTATTTAAAATATGCTGAACTATTCCTTTAACTTTGTACAGGAGAGGTTTGAGATGCTGGCTGCAGTGTGCTTGAAAATGATTAATCTGATCATTAATTGCTGGATTTGAAAGTGAGTTTTCAAGTCAGAAGCTTTCCATCATCAGTTTTTATGGTTTGAATAAGCAGGCGGACAAAGAGACACACTGTCTGTGACTAATGAGACGACAACACAGACAGAAAATATCCGATGCTGCTGCAGACCTCCTCCCGAAGAAGCGTTTCAGGAAAGACAATCTTTCTTTGTGTGATACTATTAAAAACTGTGTTACAAATCTGCTCCACAATACACAGCGTGTCTTTCTGCCCTGCATTGATCCACCCTCTCCTTTATCTTTGCCTCGCTCTTCTCTCTGTGGTGAAGACTGGATCGGTGCCAAGTAGCTGCCGTGAGCAATGAGTCCATGTTGTCAAGTCCCCCCATTAAGATATTAGCACATCAGCGAGGATGGAGTATACTCTTAATATAAAGCATTCATTGTTTATCAGTCAGACTTTTATTTAATATAATGTGATTTAAGTATTCGTGCGTTGCTCTTTCTTTAAGGGTGCTGCACCTTGTGTTATTGACCCGAGTCCTGTGGTTAACAGCACTGAGTGAACAGACCAGGCTGTCAATACCATGATGGGCTTTACACTGACGATACTTGAGTACTGGAGTGGATGTCATTTTTCACCAGTTTCTATGCTTTTGTCCACATTTACAGCATACAGTGTGTTTCCTGTTTGAAGTAGATATAACCTCAGAAAATACATGTGCGATTGCTTATTTTTACATAAAGTAGAAAGCAGTAGAGGGATGTAACTGAGTACATTTACTCAAGTACTCTTCTTAATTTAAGATACTTACACTGTACTTGAGTATTTCAATGCTACTTTATACTTTAACTCCACTACATTTCAGAGGGAATGTTGTACTTTTTACTACATTTCTTTCACTTTGTAGATTCAGGTTTTACACACATAACTTGATCAGTTTGTAAAACATGATGCATTGTCATTAAACTGCCTTAAAATAAGATTTTGAATGCATGACTTTTACTTGTAACAGATATATTTTTATATTTTTAGAGTTGCTGTTTAAGTAAAAGATCTGAGTACTTCTTCCACCACTGGAAGAAAGTAAGATTCCGAAAACAGATCCAGGTCCAGGTGACATTTGGGCTGATTTTCCTTCAGAATAATGAAAAAGTTTGGGCTTTTGTATCCTTACAGACAGATGCCTTGTCACGACTAGTAGGATTGGCTTCTGATCTGGTTGTGATGTCAAAAATCATGCTCGTACATACACATCTTAAGCTCAGATTTAGAGAAACTTTCCTCTTTCAGCAGATGAATGTTGAAACAGCTCTGACAGCTTGAACTCTGCACATACGTCATTCTGCACAGTGAAGGCCAAACATCCGAGTGAAGTGACAATAAGCATTTTTGAGTGAAGAGGGCTTTTAAGGTGTGCATAGACCCTGAAAGCAATGCACTTGGAGAGCACATGCGCACACATGCGTCTTGGAGATGCAAATGTGACAGTTGCAAATGACACGTTGTCTCTTAGTTCATTTAACTAGCAAATAAGAACCCTTTACTGGCATGGAAAATTGAAATAGTGTCTGCTGTTGAATTGCCTCTAAGGGGTCCAAAGGGGGGGGCGGTATCTCCTGGGGACTGCAGCATTTTTTCAATAGCGGACAAACTGAGAGATTTGAATGAACTGTGAAAGACCTGAGTATGGAAGGAGATGAATGTATACAACTGATCTCTCATTTCTGGTTACTCTCACGGACTATCTGCAATGCCCGGTGACAGAAAATCTGTTTTTATTACCGTTCAAAATGGCTTTGCAGAAGGCACCGAATGTATGAAAATAAATCTCCACGCTCACTTTACCCAGACTGCTCTAACTCTTTTTGCCCTGGCATTAAAGTGGAAAGACGTTTCACTGCACACATTTTTCTACTCGCACTCAGAAAGATAAATTACATCAGCCATTGACCTAAAAACCCGAACACCCCCTAATGTAATTTTTTTGCACTCTCAGAAATCCAAATGTGGTCGATTTCTTTTTTGCAAAACTTTTGCTGTGCAAGAGATTCTTCTGAGAACTGAAAAGATGGTGTCATCAGTGTGGCCCAAGGAAAGAGAATCCACAACTAAGAGTGTTTCCTGGGAGGGCTTACTCATTATTTGCATATTGCTGATGTCTCAGGTGAAGGGAGGAATCATCAATTTAGCAGCTGGAACAAAACCATATAAGCACATAAAAGAGAGCTGACTTTGGTTTTGGACAGTTTGATGGGGTTTTTTTTCTTGTATTCTATATTAAACACTTTAATCAGTTTGATTTGTTGTCACCCACGAATGCGTCATGATATGATTTGTACCTGTTCTGTTTGATGGTGAAATGTCTGAGCTGCAGGCAGAGGTGTAAGAAATAGTCTGATTCTTTAAAGTAAAAGTAGCAATACAACAATGGAAAATACGCTATTACAAATATTAATTCAAAGTTCTACCTAAATGAAGTATTATCAGCATAATGTACTTAAAGTATTAAAAGCAGGCAGGATATTCAATCTGCATCAGTCAGATTCTGCCATTCAGAGTATCGAGCTCCTCTCCATCCTGTCATGGCAGCCAATGATTACCACGCACACGTCACGCTGAGAGGAACAATGATGCAGCTCTGAAGTAAGACCTGAAGGCCTGAGTGTTCTTTTGGAGGATTTGACAGTAAACCAGATTATACTGTGACTCCTCTTTGGCAACATAGTGTCATTCTCTTTCATCTGAACTGGCGACAATAAAAAAGAATTTCTCCTTTGGCCTCTCTTCTCTTCTTGGCATTGTATCGCTGTCGCATGCATATTGTGCCAGTGACTGTGAATGCCTAAAATGTAAATCTATGTATAGATCATGACTAAGAAGTCTTTACAGATCTAGCAGATACTGTACAAAAGTTGCTGTTCCTATTTCAGTGTGCACAAAAATGACACAGCAGCTTTCCAAATCTTAAAACACCCACCAACAATAACAGCACAGGGGTAATTCACTCTCTGCTGGAGGCATGCTGCGGTCTGACTCTGCAGCAAAGCTTCTGTGGGAGTTCCACCGAGGTTTAAGATGGAGTGCAGACACTGACAGTGCAGTTTTGGTGAAGCTTTGAAAACTTTCTTGATAGGCCACTGAAATGTGAAGGATACTTGACCGCAGTTCAGCAGACCATACAGTGTACTATTGCTGAAAAGTAAGGATAAGTGAGAAGAAAGAAAAGAATCCCTGTGTAATCCCATACCAACCCTGAAAGTTCCCTCAAGCAAGGCAGTCACTCCAATATACTCCAAAAAAAACTCCATCTGTTGCAACACTCCTCAATCCCTCTACAGCTATTCCTGCAAGTCATAGCTGCACCTTAAAAATATGTTTGCAGCCAGTAGTAAGATCAAAAATCAACCAGTTTACTAATGAATCTGGTATTTTTAATCGCTGCCGGAGACTCAAGAGTGTAAAGAACTGTGCTTGGATTAAGTACTGTAAACATATTTTATCAAAATCAGCTTGAACACTTGCATCTCTCTGGGATAGATCAAGAGAGACCACTCTATTTGAAATAAATGCACTGAAATGCGCTACGTCTGTTTAGATCACATGGTGAGAGCTAATGCAGAAACACATTGTTGCTAAAATCTTCAGGGGAAGGTCCCCCCTCTTAGTAAATTGTAATAACAAAAGGATGCGTTTCACCCTCATTTTCCCTTCAAATACCCTCTGCAGCTTTGCATACAGAAAGGTATGGTACTAGAAAGGTACTAGAGCTCCCTCTAGTGGTCTAATTGGGAAATTACATGTAAAAATATTGAGTAATATGAAAAATGATAATATTGCTGCAGACAATTGAACAATAAGAATATTTTTTGACAACATCTGAGACATGTAGTATGCCATGACTTGCACTTGCCATCACTGTCTGTGCCTTTATGTTCTGTGGGTCTTTTTTTTTATTGTCCCAAGGACTACAAAGTGTTGTGCCAACTCTTTTGTAGTACCCACATTATGACACAAAGGGGTGCTGGTGTGGTGTTCTCTACACTTGAACAACAAAGTGCCACTGAGAGTAGCAATGCCCTCTCTACATTTTCTACTTACCTCAGCAACACACAACAGCTATTATAGGCTGCTGAATAAGAGAGAAGAAGGTGGAACTGCAGCACTGCTTTCGACTGCACCTGCAGTATTAACTGTGAAGGCTGAATATAAACTGAAACATGCAAAACACTTACTCTGTTCAGAAAGTACACTGATGAGGTGAACACAGGTAGAAACTATTATCACATATTAATGCCCCTTATTAAATCTGCTATATATGAATCACAAGAAGAACATGTATGTAGGTAGAGAGAAGCTGACAAGTTAGTTAATTAACATTTTAAGTTGACAGACAGATGTCAATTATGCAAAAGCACTGTGACTTAATACTGTATATATGTGCCCCTGTTGTTCTTCTGGAGTTACCAGTATTGCTATTCTTTTTTGTTTGTTTGTTTGTTTTAATACACAAATTGCCATAGACAACCACACTTTAAAACGTATGTTCTTCCTCTCAGGCGTTTATTATTTGTCCTGCAATGGTCACAGAGAGCAATTATTAATGGTGTAATAGCATTTGTGTTCAAATTAAATCGACTAAAATATGTAAAAACACTGGAATGGTTCTTTATATTTGGTTGCATAGTGTTTCTTTATACATTATAGTCCTTACTCACTACACTAGTTATACATTTACCAAAATGATGTCTGTGGGAAAGTCCAATCCGTGGGGGTGTGGAGAAAAGAGTGGCCACAGGCTGGTGGACTATCACAGTCTGCATATTCTACAATAGGACTGTAAAGGTTTCATTAATATTTTATCACTTTAATATGATAGCAGAATATCTTACTAAGAAATGAGTTTGAGCATGAAGTGTATTCTGAGTACTTAAAAACAGGTTATCGTTCTGATCCCAGTTTTGAAAATACTGTAAGTTTCATTGCCATAATTTTGCAATTTCTCATTGTCTTTTTTCCCATCTTTCTTTTCCCCCTTTCACGTCATCTAATTCCCCTATCAAACGTCATCACAACTCGTGCTGTTGTGCTCACATCCCATCAGGGATATTTTGTTGCCCAGTTCAAATCAGGGTTAATCCCAAAGCAGGATATTACCATGAGTGAAAGGAGAAGTGGTTAAATATAGCAAGCGATTTTAGCCCCTGTTTGAATGGTGTCCATTGTCTGTGAACTTATGTAATTGCCCCACTCATGTTAAAACTCCTCTGTGTAAACTAACAGCAGGGAAAAAATGCAAAATTTTAAGTAAATACAAGCTGTGGTAGGCTGTGACAGAATAATGCATGTGAACATTCACCTGTACTGTCAATACAAAGAGGCAGTGATTAATAATATTTGTTAATTTATTCTTGCCATTTTGACATTTTACTGTCAGAGCTGTCTGAATTACCAGAAATGTTATTCAGAAAAGACACAGTTTGCCTTCTTGCTACTTTATTATGTGCAATACTAATGAGTGACACACAGCAAGCTCATTATGATGACCATATATACTTGTGATGAAATGCAGCAAACTGTTGACTCAGTCTTTTCACAGAAACAAACTCAAGCTTTTAGACCACATAAGCAGCGCAGGTTTCACGTGCTGTTGTGACGTGAGACTAAGTGAGTAGGACGGCAGGTGTCTGGCCCTTTTCCCAGGTCTACTACAGTAAAGCAGCTGAGGGCCTTAAGGAATTTAGCAATCCAGCTTAATGCACACATGTCAGTATATAATCCAATGTGAAAAAAAACCTGAGCATCAACATTTTTCTCAGTGCAGACAAGCTATTGTTTCTGTTTTTCTCTCTGACCTAAACTACCTGTAGGTATCGACAGCAAGTTCACGTGTGTGAAATGGCTCAGTGGAGGAAATTTGGCTGTGTTAAAGGAAGCTGATCATTAGCACAGATAAGGTTCCTCACTGCAGATAGAGTTTCAATCAGTCATTTGTCAAACTTGTTATGAGGTTATGCATGCATGTGTAGAGACACTCCCGTGTGCAAATATGCATGCAAGTGCCAAAGACATTCAAGCACGCTTACAGTTCTGACATGCAAATGAGCTCACACACTTGTTCTGTACAGGCCCACATGTTTTGCACCTGAACTCGCATGTAGTCACTGTGCATTGAAAACCATGCAAATCCATATTTGGTCATTTTAAGGTTTTCAGATAAACTGAAGGATTAAATGCTTCATGGTGAGTTCAGACAATCATACTATGTCTAAGGCTAAAATACCTTCTAACAAGAGTCTACAGCCATGCTAGCAGATTGTGAGGCTGTACTTAGACACAGTGCTGCTTTGACTAAATGCTATCATCAGCATGCTAACATGCTCACATTCACAACACTAACATGCTGATGTTTAGCAGGTGTAATGTTTACCATGTTCACCATTTCAGTTTACTGTGTTAGCATGCTGACATTTGGAAATTAGCACTAAATGCAAAGCACAGCTGAGGCTGATGGGGATGTCTTTAGTTTTGCAGGTATTTGCTCACAAACCAAAGTATTGGACAAATTAACATTTTGACCTGATGATGGCGCTGGATGAAATGTCAGAGGATCAAAGTTATTACAATTCATCCTGAGTGGGGACATGAATGTCTGAGCGAATTTTCATGGCAATCCATACAATAGTTGAGACATTTCTCTAAAAAACACAAATGTCCAAACTCATGGTGGCGCTAGAAGAAAAGTCCATGAATGTGTGTACAAAATTTTCATGTACTAAATATACGTTATGTATAAGATATTTCAGTCTGGACCAAAGTGGTGGACCAACCGACCTACATGCATGGATAAATCTCATTAAATTATCTAAAATTGCACTGTCACAAAGATTAAAACAAGGCTATTTTTCTTGTTTCATGAAAAGTTGGAGATACATGGTTTTCATTGAACAGCTACAGTATGAGAATCCACACAAAATAATAAACAAAAAAGAAAACGAAATTTCTGGAACATTTCTTATGTGACACCACCAAGAATTGTCCCCACATTGTTCTTTTAACTGTCACAGTTTCAGGTTGTGCTGTTTTATTGTCTCCATGAATGCCTTTCAGCAGGGGATGCAATCATCTGCAGGCATATTCTCTGTCTCCATGGAAACGCAGCGCAGCCGTAGGAGGAGTGGGCCAACAGGAGGGGGAGCAAGCTGATGTCCAGGAGGCGTAGCCTAATCGAGCCTCATGTGGGTCCCTAAGATGAAACAATGGCAGGAAGACAGTGGGCTGTTTAACAGGCCCTCTGTGCTCTCTATCGCTGTGTCTGTCTGTCTTTTGTTTTTTCTGTCTCACTCTGTCTATCTGTGTGTATTTCCTCCTCACATTCTCTCTCTATTCCACACACACACACACACACACACACACACACACACACTTACACAAACACACATATACACACTCAGCGCTGGCATGAACTGGACTGTCTGCAAGAAAGCTGAGAGGACAATGAAAACAAAAACAGGATGCCAGAGAGAATTTATCTGTCCAGGAGGAATGATCTTCCCACCTAAAAGCTGCAACTAGACTCGGTGCAGGGGTGGAGTGAATGAGTCAGGCTGCGTTTACAGTATGTTAGGAATGGGATATCTACAAATAAAGACCTCCTGCTGCTTTACTGTGACGACAGCGTGGGTGATTTATTTCTAAGAGTGATTTGAGAGTCGTGAGAAGGAAGAAGTGAACATGATTATGTGTGTAATACAAACACACACTGATTATAGGCCCACCTCACATTAACATGTTAAACACAAGGGAGATTAAATTTCCTTTCGTTGTTTGAAGTGCATTTATTACATTTACTAAACCCATTCAAAGCCAAATCCATAACCAATGTGAACGTTTCAATACAAGGCTCTACAAGAGTCTACAGCCATGCTGGCACCTCTGTACTTAACTTACTAAATGTTAACACATCTTGGTTGCTAACATTTGCCAATTTGCACTAAACACAAAGTACAGCTGAGATTGACGGGAGTGCCATTAGTTTTGCAGGTATTTGATCATAAAAGGAAGTGTTGAACAAATTAAAATTTTGACCTGATGGTGGTGGTAAATGAAAGATTAAGGATCATCAAAGTAATTACAGTTCATCCTGAGAGGAACATGAATGTCTGTACCAATTTCATGGCAATCCATCTAGCAGATTTCACAGGATAAATGAAAACTTTGGCCTGCTGGTGGCACTACAGGAAAAGTCAGGGGATCCCCAAAGTCAGTAGGATTCATTCCTCTGGGGACCATGAATGTCTGTACAAAATTTCATCTCAATCCGTCCAGCAGGTGTTGAAATATTTTAGTGGTGCACCGGCCGACCAACTGACATTGCCATCCCTGGAGCCATGCCGCTAGCATGGCTAAAAATAATTTGAGTCAGCTGGGGCTTTGCACAGGCCATTTTTAATAGTTGATACATTGTTGATTGTGAGCTTGAAGGTTCATTACTGACCTTGGAAACAGCAGCCTGGCCAAAAATTCTTAGCACAAGGTGCAATTACTGGAAATTTTTAGCTCCATGTTCTGGCCTTCCAGTAAGTGGACCTTGTGCCAAGAATTCTGTCACGTTGTGTTGCTATTTACTCACTCTGATTCAAGTGTTATTCACATTTAAGTTTGTGACATTTGCTCCTGTGTTCAGCGGCCTCGCCCTGACTGACATCAAGATGGACAGTGGACCCTGAGCACAGGTCCCAATGACCCGATTAGTTATCCACCCTTCTCATTTAGACATCAAGGGTCAAGGGTCAAGGGTTCATTTATTTATCATTATACAACACAAGGTTGTATAACGAAATTCACGTTGTAGTCCCTTCATGCTACACACGCAAAAAAACACAAGCAAAACAGAAAAAAAAACTATTAATATTGGTGGAGTGCGGAGGATGAATTTAGAAGTCTCACAGCCTGAGGAAAGAAGCTGCTCCGGAGTCTGGTGGTACGACAGCAGATACTTTTTTATAGTATCGCTTGCCAGACGGCAGCAGGGTGAACAGGCTGTGGCTGGGGTGGATGTTGTCTTTTAGTATCTCTCGAGCTCTACGCAGGCACCTCACCTCACCAATATCACTAATGCATGTCTTCACATTTACATCAGCTGTCCCCTGCAAACACATGTATAGTGTAATGGACAAGTTGATGTTCAACAAATTCTGAGTCTCCTGAGACCTGTTTTTGTTAGAACCACAGTATCTGCATGGCTTTACACCACAGGGTTAAGTCAAAACTGACTAAAATGGAAATAGTCCCATCAGAGTCTGGTTTGCATACATTTACACCACCTTCCTGTTATAAGGGAATGTAATAGGGCGGCCCTGTATAACCAGGAATTGCATGCAGGTGGAGTCTTTGATTTCCATTGAAGCAGTACTCTCCTGTGGACAACTAAAGTGGTAGCTTTTGAGCCATGAGTTGAGATATGGCACTGTTGTTGTGGCTCCCGGCGTGGTGACGTCAGACGCAAGGTGAGAAGGATAACGTGGTCAGCGGAGGAGAGCAGCCTCTCTCATGTCATCTCTCAAGGCAGGGCGAGCTTCCCTGCTGCCATCTGTTTGTTGTCACCGTTCACAGCAGGACTCATCACAGTTGTGCTGTTAGCTACATGGAAAAATCCTCTTTTCACGCTCAGCCGAGCTTTCTCACGCCGAGGCCGCCGACGGTGTTTTCCCCGGTAAGTAAACAGGTTCAGGTAGTTAACTAGTGGACCTCTTTGTTTTCAGTTAGCTAGCTACCCCTTTATAATTTGTTAAAAAAACGTGAATTCTCTCATCGAAAACACTGATGTAACCTTGCACAAGAGGTTGTGTGTATTACTACATTGACAATATGTGTATTTTTATGTGTTTTGTGTGTATTTTAGCCGTTTGTCTTTGTATTCCTGTTCTCCGGTCTGAAAGCGCTTCTGGTTGCTAGGGTATCTGTTGCTATGGACGTTTTTTTCTGCCTGCATGTGCAGCTGTGTTCAGTCCTGTCTGCTGTAAATTAACATACATGCTGTGTTTCCGTAGATTTTATTGCAGTTTATTGCTGTGACCTTATATAGTATAATATGATGGATTGTTTTAACAGTCTTCATATTATGGCCTGATTGATTCTGGCTTTTTGAGGCCCTTACTGGTATTGATATATCAGCGGATATATTCTTTTTTTCTGTACGACATAAACAAACATTTTGTTTAAGATCCCTTAAATATGGTTATTAAAGAATTGTGACCAAGAAATGTACTGAGTAGGACATTTCACTCGGATGGACAAATTATATAATGGAGACTAGAGCTGCAACGATTAGTCGATGAATCGAACTATTAAATTAATCACCAACTATTTTGATAATCGATTAATCGTTTTGAGTCATTTTTTAAGAAAAAGTGTCCAAATTATCTTTGGGTTGTGGACAAAACAAGACATTTGACATTTTTCACCATTTTCTGAGATCAAGAAAATGATCAACAGATTAATCGATAATGAAAATAATCATTAGTTGCAGCCATAATGGAGACACTGTTTCTAAATTACCTCACACATATCTTTGGCACTTCTCCACTGCAATTTCTTGTTACTCATCGGTTGATGCTGACATATCTGCAATAAGATGGCTGATTTATTGGTCTATCTCTACCTCACACACAAACTTTTAAATAGCCTACATGTCAGTGAATTTAAGGAATTACATCAAATGATTTGTTACAGCTGAATTTCCAGTGTTTGTCATTAGCTCACATTAGATATTATTGCAACAGTAATCTACCTAATTTTATTTTTTTTAAGATAATGCATACATGTTTGCTTCAGTGTTGATATGATATGTTATATAACTATTACTGTTTTTACTGGCTTTTAGGAAGTATTGCTGTGGATTTTAACTTTTTAAGCCCACTGTCAGTAGTGTACATGGACGAGAACACATGGCCAATATGATTGTTTTAGGTGAATTAGGAAACTATATACTTGCCTGTTATAATACTAACATAATACATTAAGAGCTGGGGCAAAGGATGTGTGCTTCCAAGTGGTAAGAGTCAGTGCAAAGTACTACTGTTCTTGTAATCCACTTTTGCTCCATATGGCGAGAGAAGAGAAGGTATTCCAGCTTTCATTGCTCGTAGCTTAAGCCCTGCACAGCTCAGGTAGGCAGCTGCGGTGAGTGACGTTACGAAAGGACACATTGCTTGTTATGGTTGACGCAATGTGAAATCTGTTTCCAAAAGAGATGATAAAATAATGTCAGGAAAATTAATAATAGTTCAACTACGATGTCCCGCTGGATGATGTAGTTACAGCCATTTAGCAAGTGTCAAGAGAGGACAGACAGTGTTTGTGAAATGGCTCGATGGAAGAGATATGAGGAAGTTAGTTTGACCTGATCATTGGGAGAGATATGGTTGCATGCCACAGATCATGTTTCAGGCATTTATAATGGTTGTTATGATCATGTAAGTTTAGGGTTTCAAGTTTTAAGTTAGACGTCTATTTATAGCTCTTCTGTGGTGAACATGCTCATGGCTGCTTATGGCTTTTCATTGTCAGTAAGTAATAAGATTATAAAGTACTTAATATGTCAAGTAAGGCATGACAGTGATGTACTGCATGAGTGCTGCGTGGTAGTGAAAGAGCAAGGAATTCATAGTCATGTGTTCACATTTTGTTTTTAGAGAATATGGGCTGTGGCCATCAGACCAAAGTTGGTTATTATCTTTTTAAACTCATCAGGCCTGTGTAGCTTTCATACCAACCGTAGTCTCTTAAACAAGTGTGATATATAGAGGATGAATCTGTGCGTATGTGACGGTTGGTGTTAGTATTGAATACTCAGCAGTGAGCACTTTTGTGGAAAGTTATTTTTTTGTCACATAATAAAAAATAAAAGCTTTCCAAACTTCTTAATGAGCTGATTTGGCTCTCTGAAAACAATTACAGGACCCCTGCTCAGGTGAAATCATGCCATAAGAACATCTTTGACAGAAAGAAAATATCAGTGATGCACACTTTTTGGGGTTTTTTTTGCATTCAGTTCCTTTCAGAGCATCGCACGGGGTAATATTTTGAATGATGCATCATTATGTTTATATGACCAGATAATTGAAGCTTTCTCCATCTCACTTCCCATCTGTGCTTTCAGAACAAGTTCAGCTACACCGCCCCAATGAATTAATGTGCCAAACTTTGCAGCCATAAATAACGATGAGCGGAAACACCCACGTCGCTGTGGGTGCGATGCAGGAATTCGATCACTGCAGCTCAGTCCTGCCTATGTGTATGTATAAAATGAAAATCACACGTGCATGACTTGTTTTTGCATCCCATAAAAACTTTTTTTCTACTGGTGACTAAACTTTTCACTGCAGATTTGCGCTTTCATTGGTTTGTGTGGGACGGTGTGTTGTGGTTGTTGGATTGAAAGTTTGCATCAGCTGAATCAAATGAACTTTAACATTTGATGACACAGATGATCATTCATGAGGACATTCACCTCTTGTGTTTCTATGGGCTTCTGTCTCTGTACATGAGTGAGCATATACAGCATGCTGGCATGCTACCAAGTTTTTAACTGTGCGTGTGAGTTATTGGTGACAAGCTGCATCACTCTGGCTCTGTGTCACCATTTGCTTGTTTGTCAAGCCATCTGGAGGTGTCAGTGAGTCTGCCTCAGCCTGGGCTATGTTTTCTTCTCTTCTCCTCAATCCTAATTCACATTTTAAACATTTAGCAGATTCTCTTATTAGGCATTTTTTCGGTTAACAGCAGTAGCCAACAAATAAAACCTAAAAGACCTACAAGAGACAACATTTCTTCCACTCTTCTCACATCCTCCATCCTCTCCTGTGACCTCCTCTCCTGTCTTATCCTCCTCTGTCGTCATTTGCCCTCTTTTTGTTATTTTTCTATCTCCTGTATTCTATCTCTCTGCTCCACTTTCCTGTCCTCCCCTCCCTTTCTCCTTCACGCCACACAGGCTCTGTGCTCTTGCTTGCCAAGAGGTGGATGAGCAGGGCATGAGGCTAAGCTGGCTGTCACATGCCATCTGCAGGGTCACACGGAGACATGCCATCACGTTCTGCACTCTCCTTTTTCCCTCCAGGCATATCTGTGAGCCAGGGAGGCGAGAAAGGGCTTGACTTAGCAGGAACGACAGTCAGAGATGATTCAAGAGAAAGGAGAGAAGCATTTGTCAGGAGGGATGGGGCAAGAAGGGTTTTGGTTTACTGTGAGAGAACTGTGGTTTTACTGGGCTTAACCAGGAGGAAAATCAGGATGAGAGTGAAGAAAGGGACTGAGGAGACCAAAGAGACTTCTCCGCAGTCTCAGAGGAGAAGAGAGGAGTGAGGAATAAGTTATTTTGAGTAGAGAGAGAGCTGGTGAGGACGGCAAAATCCCAAGAGGGATCTCCATGGTCTCCCTAATCTGTGTTGATCTGGTTAGAGACAAACTGAGTGGAAGATGTGACTGGGCAAACTGCCAGAGATCTGAGAGACCAGCAGAGAGCGTAGACTGTACTAATCCCACCAGGTGTCTTACACTGTACAACAGAGAGGAGCCTAATTTTATTTCAGCCACACCAAATGAAAATGTTAAATGTTTCCAGTGGATATATTTTGAAAATATATTAATACCTAAAATATATTTGTCTTTGTCTCCCTAAAACTGCAAGTAGCTACTTGAGGTCCTTTTCGTCCTTTAAAATTATGCTGTTAGTGACAAGTACATATGTCTCATCCATGGCCCTGGAGCACTAAAAGAACACACCCACAGTGGGAATTTGTCATGGATCAGAAGAAACCAGTCCTACAATCGCTAAATCTTACTAAACCTTTCCATATTTTCTTTGACATGAAACAAATTAAAACAGTGTTTTTCCTCAGTTGGTATAGAGCTTGGTATATAAGTGTAGCAGATTTTATGTCCCAGTGGTATTTTTTATACCATTGAGTAGCTCACATATGTTCCTAGAAACACTGTATAGATTTCTTATAATCTTAAGCTTACCCAACACCGTTGTGGTACAAAGTCCAGTCTTTAGTGCTGAGCTCTCAAAGCTCTCTCCTAATGAGACAAATTTAGTAAATCTCGTTGAAATTATGGCATCGTAATAAACCCAACATCTGTCGTAGCTCAGTTCTGCACCAGGTTGCCTTTTGTGCACCAACCCACCGGTGAAGAAATCCAGCTAAAAGACAGGACAGACAGTCAGAGCCACCGAATTTCACAAAGAGGGATCCAGGAGAGGGTGACCTTCTCTGCCTCTATCATCTCAGGTGTAAAATTGCTCTTTTCAAATGGAAAATCAAAAGTATTTTTCCTAACACATTCGCTGTCTGTCAAGTGTTGCCAAAAAAAAGGCAAGACATTGCAAGACTAATTTCTTTGTATAGCACATTTCATGCACAAAGGCAGTTTAATATGATATACTGAATGTATATAAAGGAACTTATTGAGAAATAAAGAATATAAAATAGTATATATAAACATTTAGGCCTGGAATTAAAAGTAGTCACAGTTGCAAGTTTCAGATCATTTTGCAGTTTGTTCCCATCTATGAACAACATTATAACTAAACTTTAAGTTTTACCATGTTTTAGCTCTTGAGACAGACCTGACCTGTGTTATCTGGAGGGTTTATATTATAAAAGCAATTCAGATCTAAATTTTGGTCTCAGACCAGGTTATGTCCAATAGATGTAACAGAGGACACAGGTTTAATTTTATGTTGTTTGTGCCCGCCCTACTCTGCCTTGTGTGCCTCCCTCTTATAGGCCTGATCCAAAGGTCAAGCCACTGTTTTTTCATTCCTGCCTCTAAGATGACCACTGAACCAAGTGCCTCTGCTGCCATTCATTGATAGTCAACCCTGCTGTAAATAAGTGACAGTAAATCGTATCATGGCCTTCAGTTACTGATGAAAACCATAAAGACAAAAGACCAGAGGTCAAGTTAAAGAGAACATCAGATTCCTGTGTTTGAGTGTGCGTGAATCAGTAAATGAATAAGTGAGCATGTTGCCACTAATACAAAGGATGTTTTCCACTTTTCTTTGTCCCGCTGGTGGAAATGATGAAGCCCCAACACAACTTTATCCAAACAGTTAGTTGAGCCGGCCAGTCAGTCAGACATGCAGCTGTTGTGTCCCCTGCCCCATCCATTCAGCTCCAGCCCCGTCCCTCCGACCAGCCATTCAGACAGTCTCTTCCCTCTGTCTGTGTCCCAGCCCCAGTCAGCTATTCAACCACTCAGCTCCTCTCCCTCCCCGCCCCCCCATGCAGACCTCCTTTCCTGCCCCAGGATGCGATGTAGTGACGTGCCTACCAGCGCAATGAGACTGTCCTTGTTCTAATGTGTTTGTGCACTGAAGAGATTACAAGGAAGCAGCTTGCCAGGGGCAGGCAGCTGCTGTTTCCTACAGCTCGCAGCAGTTTGGGGGGACAACAGCAGGATGCCGTGGGGGAGAAGTGGCTCGGCGGCCCTGCTGCTGCTCTCGGGCAGAGCCATGGCACGGGCCAAGGCCAGGTAGGATTAGGCCTTTGCTACCACTGTGGGCTCTGTTGGGACTTGAAGCTCGTGTATGGATTAAGCTACTCCACTACTATTAGGCTAATAGTAGTGGAGTATAGGCTGGGTATGGTTGCTTTTTCTGTGACTCCACACTTTGGTTTGACTCGCTTTGATTGGAAGCTGGTTTTACTGGTCAGTGCAACAATTTATTGTCTGATTGTTTATCATTTTTGGTATCCATGTTTTGCTGTTTTTGGTGCTTTTTTGCTTTTTGGACAAAGTTTACAAACTTTGTAGACTTGCTGTGATTCAAAACCATTTCTCTCTGTGTTTAGGATTTTAGATCACAGTACATGCTGTGACAGGGGTCGAGAAGAAACACTTTCTCAAGGCTGTATGAGCAAACTGTTGCATTCTCTGCAAGCTAAGAGGCTTGCAATGGCATTCTGCCACAAGGATTAAACACTGTGTTGCTTTCAACACGAGCCGCTCTTTCAATTGGATTACTGTATTCCTTGTCCAGAGTTGTTGGTTGGGGTTACTTTATGTTATTTCCCACAGTGCTGAGCATAAATGTAAGACAACAGTTTGACATTTTGTCCATTCTTCTCTCAGAGTGGATGGTTTCCTGTTTATTCTCAGTATTAATTTGAAGCGCATTCAGCAAGAAACAATCCCAACACCCTGACATTTCCAGTAGCCCCTGTTTTCAATTGTCTATTTACAGAAGTAGCTTTGAGCATGTGTTTTGTTTTGTGGCTGAGCTTTATAACTCACTGGCAAGGTGAAGACTATTAGAAGCAGGTTTAAAAATAAGACAATGCTGCTTTTGCTCTTGGTTCTTAAGGCAAAACAAGGAAGATTCAAAGATCTTTTATAAAGAGAAATGAACTCTCTCTTACAATCTGCCCTCTGAGGGTACTCCACAGCGACTTAGTTGGATTTTAGGAGTTATGATCTTAGTCTGGCTCAACAGTTTGAAACCTTTAGTCCAGATACATTTTTCGATAGAAAGTGGAGTCATATGACAAAGTACTTATATTGAAGTAACTGGTTAGGCTCTTCCTTGTAAGCTGCACAGCAGGTTTCTGTTGAATTTTCATGGAAATGCATTCCCAAAATTGTTCATCAAGCTTTTATTAAAACAGACCAAACTAAGTCATGCATTAGCAGACTTTTGAAAAACAAACATCTATGTATAAATGGAACCTATCAGCCTTCCATTTCTACATTTCACTAAAATTACCAAAGAAAACACTGGAATTTTTTTCTTACTTTTATTCTAACCTGACCAGGTGTTTCTGTTTACATCCTCAGCTGATATATGGGCTGTCATCAGCATGACAAGAGAGAATGAAACAGTGATGATGAGTCAGTGATTTGGTGGGGGGTTGAGGGGGGTTACAGTGCTGTTGTCAGGCAATGTCGACAGACCTGTTGCACTTGAGGAACTTGAGCCACTTTCTCCTGCTGTCTGTTTTTCTCTCTCTGCCTCGCGCTCATGCACATACATCACATCCACCTGACAGTTATTTATCTGTTGAGTCGAGCTCAGGTATGAAGTTTAACTAGGATGGAGTTATGACAACACGAATTGTGCAATAAGTAGCTGTCTTCTGCATATAAGGCATGATTTGATTTAACATACCACGTCATTAGCTGTCACACTACAAGTATGTGCTATTTGAGATTACATCTTCATCCTTTGATCCGCTTGATTAACTTAATTCTTAACTCACACACAGTAACAGCAGAGCAAAGCGGTGACAACATGCATCATCTTTTCAACAAAGAATCCTTGATTAATTAGCTCAAGTAGAGTTGTGTAGCTTTCACTAAAAGGCCAATAAAGCTCCTGAGGTATACATGCGAGTGGACATTAAGGTTAGTCATCTTTCACTCGTGTGGCTGGAGGCTTCATCATTTACATCCATTAGACCTTGACAAGGACTAGAACAAGGCTGTCATTGTTTTATTACAGTGTTTTAAACTAGTTTTTTAGAGTG
Organism: Oplegnathus fasciatus; assembly: GCA_003416845.1. Classification (NCBI taxonomy): domain Eukaryota; kingdom Metazoa; phylum Chordata; class Actinopteri; order Centrarchiformes; family Oplegnathidae; genus Oplegnathus; species Oplegnathus fasciatus. The sequence continues at coordinate 1,400,487 of NTHP01000052.1, forward strand.
TCAAACATTCTTGTTTGAACCAGAGAGGAAGTTGATGGCCATCAGGCATGCAGGCAGGGCGTGTCGCCTCAGAGTGGCGTGGGAGGGGACAGGTGTGAATGATGTAGTGAAGTTCGGGGAGTCGTCACTCCCTCCTGCATTCCAGCTCTACTCAGCTCACAAACACGCCACACAGCTCAGAGCCTCAGTAAAGTCTCTCTCAATATTACTCCCTGTCAGCGCACAGAGAAACTAGAGCAGCGGACAGAATTACATCGCACTCACATGGTGTCCAACCACCAGGACTTGGATAAAGCTAGGTTTTGTGCTGGACTGTAATTCCTGGATTCCTTTAGCATTGTGGATATGGGAGGCAGAGAGGAGGTAGTGGTGAGCAGACTCGAGGCCACTATGCAGTTTCCACGTACCAGGTTGAACCGTTTCAGGCTCCGTCCTACCAAAAGTCCAGCGAGGAGCAAGCGCGTGAAGCCATCTTCCCACAAGAAAAAAGCCAGGTATGTGTGATGAGTTGGAGCTGGAGCTGGATCAGCAGGATCGAATAAGTGTTTCGGTGAAAGTTTGAGTGTTGTCTGTGCTTGAAGTGATGTTGTGTAGATGGCACATTGTGCTGTAAAGTCAAAAGATAACCCGACAGTGATGTGCGACATCATAGTCTAAACATGTCACTCAAACCCCTGCAGTTGTGGTGGGTGTAGTTTATGCTGTAGAGTCTGTTTCCCAACCTTTTTTACATAGTAACTCTATTTTGACATTTGTCTTGACATTAAAAACATATGATAATTATGTGGTAGTTTGCAGACAAACCTTCATTTATGTGATAGAAAGTTTCTCTGGTGAACTCATTTTAATGTCAAAATAATTGTCAGACATTTTTATTTTATTGTGATTTGAATTCTTGTGGTATTCACTGAAGTTGCTGCAGAGCAGCAGGATCCAGACCTCTCAGACTTGATGTGTTTTATCCATATGAGTAACAGACCGTGAGCACATGTTATGGCTTTGGACAGCTGTGTGAGGGATATAGTGAGCCAGATGTTGTATGAAAATAACAGCGTTTATTCTATTGATATTTCTTATTAGGAAGTTCAAGTTCATTTGTCACATATAATAATACAGGGTATAATCATAGTGAAATGTATGACCGTTATCAGTCATCAGTACCACATTTTCTTTCCCCATACTGATTATCATATCTAAACAGAAGTTATTGGCTGATGTACTGATCAGATAGTACTGATCAGATAGTAGATACTATTTTTTTTCCTACTTAAAATCTGTGTGGAATTTATAGCATATATATCAGTTCAGTCTGTCTGTAACTCCACATCACTTCTTATTTACACGTGGAGACATTCATGCAACAACTTTCTATTTAGATTTGTCCAAATTTTATAAGAATTATGTAGTTACACTCTTAATGTGACTAAAAAACAGCATTGAAAGTGGATCTGTGTAGAGCTGAACCAATTAGTCAATTTACAAAAAATTAATAATGGATTAATTGTTTTTCAGTTGCTGGTTTTGGCTTCTCAGGTGTGAAGATTTGCTGCTTTTCTCTGTTTTATATCCATTGTTGGCTGGACTAAACCAACATTTTGAAGAAGGGAGCGTTGGGTTCTGGTATGACGGGCGTTTTTCCACTATTTTCTGACATTTTATAGACCAAACATTTGATTGATTAATCTGAAAAATAACTGACAGATCATTGCGGATACCAATCCAGCACAATGGAACTGTGCATTATTTTTTTATATTTCATGTCTGGTTTAGCTAAGTAATTTCATGGTCTTGGAAGCTCAGAAAACCACTGACATGGAAGTCTTTCCAGTGAAATGTTACATTACATACTACTATGATGTATGTTGGAATGTAACCATACTGGTTTAGACAGTAAAAACAAAAGCACAACCCATTTTACTTAACAACATTTGACAGATTTGATTCATGCAAAAAGCTTTAATGCAGTGAAACAGTACTTGTATTATAGTTTAATGGGATAGTGGTACACCTGCACATTGGCCCAGAAGACAGTAATTTCTTTCACTTAACTGTTCACCATACCAATTTGTTTTTCACATTCACTGGCTTTGTTTCTCGCTTTATATTTCTCTATTTTTCTGTGTGTATGATCTAATATTACTCAATGAAAAGTGAATATAGACTTGTCTAATATACAACCCCACACAGAAATAACAATTACTATGTTCTGTTTCTCTTTTTTCTATTTCTGTTTCTGAGAAAAGAGGCTTTCATTGAATTAAGTAACTATTGAAACTCACAACTGCTGTCATCACAGCCCCCACCCCCACCACACTCTAAGACGCAGTGAAACTGGTTTTACACTCCAAAGCATTGATCTGGAACAAACCTGATCTGATCCAGCTTCTTCGATATGTATGAGGAACATGTCGATCACAGTATGAGGGTTATTTTTGGCTCTGATACATCGGGCAACTATCGTTTCATTGTCTCTCTTCATTTTGGTTGGCATGATAAGCCATCTGGCATTCCTCAGAAATGGACTAATGCGGGTTGGTATGTCTCCCAAGATTTGCTGACTTGAAGAATGTGACTGAACTGACGGAGTGAGTCAGCTGACCACTTCCTGTGTCTGTGATCACCGGGTCACATTTTAGTGCTCGAGGGGTGCCAGTGTGTGTGCAGTGTGAGTGTGTCCCATTGTTGTCAGAGAACAGTATCCTCTGTTGTTGAGTCCCACACAGGAACAGCTGGCTGCAATGTTCCTGCTTGTGTTTGGGAAAGAATCTGAGATGATTAATGATTTCTTTATCTCAAACTGTTCACTGTATATTATGCCTTCTATTGTTAGTGGGTTAGGTTTATGCATCTGTTTCAGTAGATGAAGGGGTGTAACCCATAGAAAGACAGATCTCACATTCTTACAGTGACATCTAGTGGATGTGCAGGGTACTGTGCCTCCAGGCCACATTTTGCAAGAACAATAGAGACCCCCCTTTGTGTCCGCTCTCGCCATCTCTCTCCTCACTCCGGCCCTCCCTCCATCCCACTCCTTTTGTCTCTCCTTCTCTCTGGGCTCTCCCGGGCTGATTCATCCTCCCCGCGTCGCCTCAGTCTTCACCGTTTGTATGTGTCTTTGTGTCTCTGCTCGTTTGTTTGCATGCACGCGTGTGATTTCTTTACGTGTGTGTATGTCTGTACCAGAAATCCCAGCCCCACCGAGATGAGCGTGGAGCCCTGGGCCAGCCCGCAGGACCAGGCAGCCGCTGAACACACACACAGCACGCACGCGGCGTCCTCCCAGGATCAGGAGCAGCACCCGGACAAACTCTGCCTGGACTCATTCTGGAGTGAGGTGGAGACCATCCGACAGGGGAGTGGCTACACAGACCTCGACTGCACCAGGAGAGACTCCAGACAGTCTGAAGGTATATCCTGCAAATCCTGTGCCGATAGATTAAGAACGGATAGAAAGAGTTTATGTGGCAGAATTACAAACCATCAGTGTTTAATACAGCTGCCTCTGAGATCCTCCATGAAATGATGCATTTGCCATGGCAACATATCAGGTTTCTCTCATGCAGTAGCGCTCATCACCATGACAACACTATCAAACACTCTATGGCAGCGAGTGTTTTATGTGCACAAGGCAAATAGCTATTCATGAATGCTGACTTGATAGGAATGCTCTTCTATTGCATCAGATTATCTGATTGTGTTAACTCTAGCCTTTGATAGATCCTTCTGATGTTACGTTAAACAGAAACACTGTTTCAAATTAATTTTTCACTAATGAGTAAACCCTCTGAAGTCTGGATTTTGGTGTGTAAGTGTGTGTGTCTGTGCCTCATTATTATTTTGAGAGGATAAACAATTTTATGTTCTTCCTTAATACATTTAAACAACTTAAAAACTACTGTATTTAGTGTTCAAGAGCCGGTTGCACCAGCTCTTCATGATTTCAGACTTTGGTTATAACGTAACAAAGTGGAGATTTATACATTAATAAATTACAGCTGGTTGCACCACACAAACTGGTTCTTATCTAGAGATTAGCTGTAACTACACGTTTACACTCATTAACTGCCAGGTGTAACTGTTAGCTAATTGAATTAACTGACAAAGCTAACGTTAGCTTGATAACATATGACCCGTTTAGAGTGAACAGGTAGAGATAAGATGTATTATGGTCGACACATCTGACCTGACACTTGATCAAAATGCTGTTTAATAATGAGATATGGGATAAGATAAATACGATAAATTACAGTTCACAAAAATAACACAACATACCT
>NTHP01000052.1:1404909-1417186 GCA_003416845.1 Oplegnathus fasciatus
TTTAACAAGACTTTTAACGCAACAGACTCTTCAACTCACCTGCGTGTGAATCGGCGAGCTGTTTTTTCTGGTCTCTGCTAGCGTTGTGAGTAAACGGTTACTATGGCCGAGCAAACAAAGAAAAGGTCGATGACTACAGATGATGAAACTTGAAACTGAAACTGAAGTGAAGTGAGGTCCAACAACACAACCGCAGTTACCGCTTATGCCATAGGTACGCAAAAGATGGCAAAATGAAAATCTTCGAGATTGTGACGTCTAGTAAATCTAGTAAATCACAGTTTAAAACTAACTAGTAGTGACTACAGACTGAGGAGGGACTTTATGAATAGCTGCTGCAACCCATCTAGTCAAAATTTTATACATTATATTATATCAAAATTATAATGTAGTATTGTAACATTCTGCATTTGAAATTGCGTTGTATCTACATCTTGTTGCTGCTGTCTTTGTGTGTTTCACTCTCTGTTGTATGTTTGTGTCTCAGAGGGCGAACAGGAGGAGCAGTGGTTGGCTGATGCTGGTTTGTCAAACCTCATCAGTGAGGACAGCGAGGATGTAGACAACGCGGTGCTGCTGTCCACTCTGACCCGGACCCAGGCCGAGGCCGTCCAGCGCCGTCTGGATTCCTACACGCTGTCCCTCCGCAAGAGGAACAAACCGGCACCGCGCGACGTCCGCGACGTCTTCAACCCCCCCATAACTCAGGTCAGAACTATTTAAATCCTTGAATCCCTGCTGGTCTAAGGAAAGTTATTCTGACATCCTGGTGGAGGAGGAAAAACAAGGAAAAGCTTTTCATGCCTCCAGAAGATCTAACAACTTTCTATGGCCTTAGTTTACATCTACACAAAAGAAAACGCAAAGACACTTCCTGCTGTAAATTGTTGTAAATTGATACGTATGTGCATTATATCTTATTTATGTATCTTACATGTCAATTTTCAGACTCAGCTACAAATTCATCAGTTGCCCCCATTTCCAGTCTCAGGATTACTGTTCTGCTGTTATACAAGTTTACAGCAATCACAGCCCGTCTGAGTCAGAGCTGCATGCAGTAAAATATAAAATACCCATTTCCCTGGTGACTGTCAGGGCTCAGTGAGGGACTTTCTATTGTTCCAGTGTATTGTGCTGTCTCGTTCCATGCAGAGAGGCTGACCTGTGGCAATAAAGGCAAATCACATGTAAAGGCCATGCTTTGTCCCCCCTGTCTGTCTGAGCAGCCCTGAGAGGGAAATAGAGACACTGTTCCTCTGATCCATATCGGTCCTTTATCAAAGGAAACACTCTTTGTATCCAGAACCATCTTCTCAGTGGACAATATGAAACACTACTTCTATTCCCAGTGGTGGAGAAAAATATTACAGGACTGATATTTTTAAAGTTGTTCCTCACTGAAAGTGTTGATGCTCTCTTTCACCAGACCCTTCTGCCTGAGTCCCAGCACAGTGAAGAACTTGCCCAAAACAGCATGGCGTCGGTTGCCAAAACACCACTATCAGGTAAGAGCTATTTACAGGAGTATCATTACAGTAAGCCCAAAGTAAAAGTAGCGAGTACAACAAATAACAAGAAGTGAAAGTACAGTCATAGTCTATCAAAAGCAGGTATACAACGCTTTGAAAATGCTTCCACAACTGTTAGATTTGAATAAAGTAATTACTCATGTACTTCCATCGCTGTATCATCTTGCAAACTACTCATAGGTTTAACTTCAAATGCAAAAAAAACATACCTGAAGAAGTCAGGTGAGCAGCAGATTTGAGGTTCTGACAAGGGATTATCTGTCGGGATCAGGCCACAGCCATGTCGTCTAATTGGTTCAGATTAATCCCTGGATAACTCCTTGTGTCTGCATGCTGGGGAAAGTCCCTGTCCTCACAGTGCTGAGCTCACCAAATGCTAAATCTTAATAATTTTGAGTAATATTAAGGTTTTTTTTACTGAGAAAACAAAACAGGGACAACAGTCCTTGTAAAAAGTGCCTGCTTTCCTGCAGTTTACTATCAGTTAAATCTTGTAATTCAGTTGGTGATGTTTTAACAGTGAAACATGCGGCAGATTGGCATCTGTAGACAAACAGCAGTGAAATATACACATCTTAGATACAGTGAAGGAAGTGTCATGCTGTTACAGATCAACATTTGCACAGATAATAGTGACAGTGACTTCTGCAGTAATGAACAGTTAAAAGAAGATAAATGATAGTTCTGCCAGATGTTTTTTTCTGATGCTTTGTTCCTTTGTTTTGGGGATTAGAGATAAAGGGAACGTGTGGATACATTTCCTCATATTTGTGGACTTTTTTTGTCATTTTTCTTCCTCTTGTTCCCTCATGTAGCGTGCATTCAAATTTTTTTTGGTGATATCTCTACAGTGGACTTCCTCAAGTGAACTAATAGATTGGACTTTGCGTGTGTTTGTTGTGTTTATGGGTGTGTTTCCCGCTCAGCTGTGACGCCAGAGCATCAGCGAGGTGCTCCTAAAGAGGAGTTCTTCATCACCGACGTGGCTTACTGCGAACAGGCCGTCATCTTCCTCAAACAGGCCAAACTACCGCAGAACAACAGCCAACGCAGAAAAGAGGATGGCACCCTGCCTGTAAGCACCAGAACACTCTCCCCTGTCCTGCAGGTCCCGCTGCCTTCAGGAAAACTGTGGAAGTTTTAAAATGTCATTGCAAACTGGGGAATTTTATTTTAAGCATTTCAATGATGTCATGAAATGGGAAGAGGATTTGCAAATGGGGCACAAAAGGGAAATACTGACAAATACTTCTCTACTTGTATTTCCTTCAGTCATTTCTTGTGGTGGGCGTGAAAGTACATTTGAAATGTATTTATGGAAAAGAGGATTTGAATCACGCAGTTTTGGGGAAGGCAAGGCACATACAGTACATGATGAATAATAACCCCTAGTAACAGTTTGGCTTGTGTACCAGGATGGAATTACATCCTTGGTAATGGGGGTTTTCAGCTGTCAGTGAAAGTCATGACAACATTAAGACTTAAATTGGTTTTGAAATACAGTTTTGAAAAACTGAAATACAGTTTTTTTTATGTCAGAATGAGTGTTATGCTCAGTGGTCACCACCACAAACACTTCTGACTGTACGTTCATCAGTTAGCAGCATCTTTTGTTCTTCAGTACACGCTGCGTCCAAAGCTTCTTTCTGTTTATCACATAGTTTTAAAGTCTCATATACAACCTAAGTGTCTTACAATGTCACTTCTATAATTATTTTGAAAGATTTTATGTGTTGATGTGTTTTTCTTTCCTCCCTTCCCAAGTCAAATCATTATCTTGGGTCCATCGATCCATGTTTTGCTTAATTTGTGGTTGTGACTATAGTTCAGTTCGGTAGTATTACAACTTATTGAAAAATAAAAGTTGTTGCAACTGATCAGAAAAAATAAATCTCAGTAATTTAGGGCTTTAGGGCACAAAACCTTTCACAGAAATCACTTCAGTCTCTGTTTGGACCAAAATATTTTGAGTTTTGGGTCAGGCTGGGTCTGCATTTTCCTGTAAACCTATTAATACACGCACTCAAACACAAATGTTATTGTAAGCCAATTCTAATCGGCCCCGCTGCTGGTTAGATAACAGTGTTAAGCAGAATAAAATGAGGGAATTAAGCTCAAAACAAAAAAAGAGTTGTTGTGTCACAGAGTCCAGCAGATTTATTTTTCTGTTTCAGGCTAAATTTGTTTCCTCTGCAAAAGGGAAGAATTTGTGGTTTTTAAACATGTTGATTATACATGCATGGATACTTAAAGGCACTGCACAGTGAATAACATAAACTGATGCACAGAACACAAGTATTATGCAAATCATTTGACATTCGCCATTTTCTTCTTATTTCCTGTCCTCTCTGTTCTTTATCCCATTCTCTCTCTTTACCTCTTCACCTCCACTTCCCACCTCTCAACTCCAATCCCCTCTCTTCTCACTTTCCTCTCCCTTCACTCTCACCTCCTCAGCGGGTGATCTGCCCCAAGTGCCGTCTAGGAGTCACTCGTATTCAGGATCTCTCCCACGCTGACATGAAGAAGGTGCGACAGTTGGCTCTCATCGACATGACGGCGCTGTGCGACCTCTTAGAGCTGGAGGTCAAAAGGCACAAAACCAGCAAGAGGAAAATCCCAGGTATGGCAGCAGTCACGCTCAAAGGGAGAAGAGTGCACGTGCACAAACACACACAAGGAAATAAAAACTGTAGACGGCTGGTATCTTTTTCTAGACAACATTTTGACTATGTGCAGTGTTTATTTTTTGTCTGCTATCTGATTGTGAGCCAATCAAATCAAAGGAAAACAATGACTCAAACTGGCACTTGACTGGTTGTTTGCAGCACTAGTTCTACACAAACTGTCAGCTGTCTAATTTCTGTCTAACATCAGTTTATTTCCATTTCATAAAGACTCACAAGTTTTAAATCTAAATATACTCTTGGCTCTTCAGTAAATATTTTTACATAGTACCTGTTTCTATACATAATAGCACTGAATATTTAAAATTAGACTAAACTGTGGTGACATATTCTTTAGTAATACATTAATGAGCCACAAGTAATCCTAGCATTTTTGGGTTAGCCATAGTTTGACACACTGCAATTACTGCATGTCGGCACCCTCATATACACAGAATTACTCAAGCAATGACATGGCAGCATGGATGTAGGCCTACACACACACACACACACACACACACACACAACACAGGAAAATGTCTCCCTTATGCAACTTTGGCTAAATGTTAACGTAAGGCAGAAAACAATTGAATGACACTTTGGTCTTTCACAGAGAGCACGCTCTTCGGGGTGCCGCTGGCCACGCTGCTGGAGAACGATCAGAAAATGAAGCCCAACAGCTCGACTCCTCTCTTCCTGCAGGCAGTAAGAACCCAGAATACATCTGTGTTAAATGACCTTAAAAGACCCTTTTTCATAAAAGTGTATAAGGAAGATCATTCCAAACGCTTTTTATATGAGCTGTCTGTACTGTGTGTGGGCTTGAGGTGTTAATTTAGCCAATAATCTGAAACAGCCTCTGAAGTGATTAGAGCATTTGAATGTGCCTTTAATATATCAGATCTGCTGTCCTCCCCTGGTCTGACACAAGGTGACAGTTTGCATCTTTTTGACCATATTTTGCTCAGCACGTTTGTGCCTTTGCCTCGCCTTTTGCCAAACCACGTCCTCAGATAGAGCACATAAAACCACCTCAGTGTCCTCTGAATGTGAAATGCTTTGACCACACCCTGTATGTCGCAGTAGTTACTGAGAATAACCAGCAGAGGTGAGCAAGAGATTCTTATCTACTGATGCCTGACTCTCTGCTGATGTCTCTCTCTCCTCTCTCCTCTCTCTCTCTCTCTCTCTGCAGTTGTTGTCGTTTTTGGAGAAAAAAGGAGTCGATTCGGAGGGGATCCTGCGGGTTCCAGGATCTCAGTCCAGAATCAAGGTACAGTATTTGGGGTCTGCACCTGTTTCTGTCACACAAAGCTGGCACTGCACCAAATTATTTCATCACAAAATCTGCCCCCTTTTATTTGTAATCATATGTTTAAAGCAAAGAAATGAAAAAATGTTTCATGACCCTAAAGGGCAGCCAGAATATTGACACTGTAAAATGTCAGAAGTGCTTGAACAGCAGTGAGGAAAATCAAACTGCTTCATTGAGTTTAACTATAGTTGACATTTAGAAAAACAAGGTCCAATGAGACAAAATCAATAATGTTTTTTCAGCCGCTCCTGCCAGATACACCTTTATGATACTGTATTTAATTCAACACATGCACAGTAGGTGGAGAATCAATTAAATCAAAGTGGACAGAAGAGGGCGCCATTTAGCGCTAAGGGAAAAAAAAGACAGATCAGTAGGATAGATCAGTCAAGTACTTGTAATATAGTAGATAATGGATTTGACATCAATGATCATTTAGAGAGAATTAACTAAACTTAATATTTTGGCACTAATTCTTTCATCTTTACTTTATGGTGATATCAGTGGACCAGAATATTACATCATTATAATAGTTTTTATTGTTCCCAAAACCATTTTTACTCAATCAAAATACAAATATCATAGTAATGTTTGTAAATTTTACATATTGATAAAAGTTCAACTATCAATGTACAGTAGTGGTGACACATCTGTATTTTCTCTTCTGTCCCAAGCTCATGAAGGACCTACTACCCTCAATATATTCTGTCATTTTGTCCCGTTAGCAAAGCACAACATACTTTCTTCCTGATTCTAGTTACACAGATAAAGACAGAAATCAGTGGGAGTTTGCGCACATAATCCAAAGCTCAAAATGCTTCCCAAATCATTTTTATACGACGTAAGAAACATATGGCCGCACCAGGCTGTAAAATAAGAATGGGTAACACGAGGTAATGGTGCTTATATACTCTTAAATACAACTAAGGCACAAATAGAGACTGATAACACAGTCAGGTAATTAGTTGTGACCTCATGACCGTGTTTGTAACATCCACAGTCATGAAGAGTTAATTTGATACTAATGAGTTTTAAATAGCTGCTCCAGAGTCGTGTCAGCTGACAAACAGCTCTCCATATCAAGACTTTATAATTCAGAATAACTGTCGCTGAAATGGTTATGAACACTGAGAAGTTTATATATGACATACAGACTAATGAAAGGCATTATTCATCAGTTCTGTGTTAATAAGTATAGAAAATAAATCTGACCAGTAAAATAACTGAAAAGTGTTGAATTAACTCACACATAGTTTTCATTAGAATTGAAAGTTCATCTGTGGTCATCTGTTCTGAAAACGTCTCTTTGTTTTCCACCTTCAGCTGCTGCAGCAGAACCTGGAGACCAACTTCTACTCAGGGCAGGTCGGCTGGGATGAGGTGAGTCCAAACGACGCCGCCGCGCTGCTCAAGAAGTTCATCCGGGAGCTGCCCGCTCCTCTGCTCACCGCTGAGTACCTCAATACCTTCAGCGCCGTCAGAGGTCAGTGGACACTTTCAGCTTTTAGCAGTTTAAGATGTGATGAACTCCAGGAATCTTGTGTTGTTATTCTGTACAATGTGCAACATTTTAAAATCTTTGTTGGGTTTAAAATACTGTGTTTAAGCACTGAACAGAATGTGCAAACAGTGCTGCGTCACATTTACACACCAATTGTATTTCAGTCATTTGGGCGAGGCTGTTATCCAGAGATACAAGACAAATGTGTGTTGTTTGGATGAACGACCTTTCAGTTTCAGTTTCATGACAGTGTTAAATCACACATCACAAAGATCACTGCTCCTCTGTAGCTACATAATGAGCAGACCTGTGATAGATCATACAGTCAGGATGCAGATGTGTTAGTGCATATTTACAGTATAAAACAGGCATAGACAACAATTCCTCTTCTCCTCCTCTACACGACTTCAACAATCCGCTGCCCACTTTTCCAGACAGCTCAGCGGGGTTCACATCATAATTACCTCAGTATCTTTACCATGATGACAGCGCCGTGTGATGCTTATCTCTTCTGCTCCAGCTGAGCAATCCACTTTAAGATGAACAGGTTGAAAGCCGTTTAAGAAGCGTCCTGGCACCGTCACAAATGCATGCACAGTGACAAAGCATAGTAAAAGATCTGCTATTTTCACATCAGTTTCACCTCAATATAAGACTGGATTGATATTAATATAATCTGATTGATGACTCACTGATGTGTAGTTTGTGAGGAGAATCAGTGCAAAGTGATAAACGACGTGGGACCACAGAGACATAAGCTAACAAACCTAATGGCCACCTGTCAAAATGTCATTAATCTTTAGGTATCCCATTATTCTCAGCCAAACACAGAGGAAATGAAGAGTGTGTGTGTGTGTGTGTGTGTGTGTGTGTGTGTGTGTGTGTGTGTGTTAAATTTGTCTTACCTTTGCTTCCTCCTCCTTCAGACATCACAGAGCTGAAGCAGAAACTCCACATGTTGAACCTGCTCATCCTGCTGCTGCCTGAGCCCAACAGGAACACACTGAAGGTACACACTGAAGGAACACACACACACACACACACACATTCAACAACACTTCAACAGTGCACTTCATGAAGTAGAGACAAAAATAGTTATCACGCTGTGAGACAGAGTAATCAGATTTTTGGGGTTTCCGGCAGCAGCCTGATTTGTAAAACATTGTGTAAACATGAAACCTGTTTCCTTTGAAAGAAACGCGGTCAGCACAGCTCGATTTCTGCTGCAGAAATCTGCTTTGGCATGTAAACACGTTTTGTTTGTGTTTGTGTTTGAGTACTTTTACTTTGCATTTTGTTAATGATACTTAATACATACATTTACTTAACTAACATTTTAAATTAGTATTTTTACACTGTGGTATTGCTACTTTTACTTAAGTAAAGGATCTGAATACTTCCTCTGCCTGTATGCACTTGGAGAAAATCGTTGATCTCCAGACGTAACATAGGTTGAAAATTAGCTTTAAGATTAGCTTTAAATAAAGAACCAAGTTTAAAAAAATATTTCGTCTTCAAGTGTAAAAACATTACCAGAATTTTACAGAATCTGTAAACAACCCCAGAACTGTTAAATTGGCCTTTGCCTGAAAACTGTATTTAGCAGTCTTCACCATGCTGTACATGCTCTTCTTTGGTTGTCAGAAATTCATCCCAATTTGTACTTTCATGGAACTTGTGCTTCGGTTTGAAGCACTGTTTCATAATGCATTACTTTGTTGTTCTGCTCTTAATCCACATTTTAAACACTCTGCTCTGTTATATAATGGCTTGCATTAACCATGACTCACTTTCACCGTCACAAGTGTGCAGTCAGCTCCGCTTATAGCATCCAGGAGCATAAAACCCACCTGAACTAATTACTTTGACTCCAGCGGAGGCAGCTGAAACTTACTGTGCATTAACATACTTCTCAGCAGAGGTGTTACAGATGATTCAGTCACTGTGATAAATCACTTTACTCCATTTTGTGCCTCAGTGTAAGTGGCCTCTCAACAGTTGCACATTGTTCTGCTCAAAGTGAGAGAGCTCTATAAAAACTGGAATGTTCAACCTCCATGTTATATCCAATTTGATAAAAAATAGATTCCAAGACTGGCTGAATGCGTTTGATTTCACGCATCTGTATGCTTGTCTCCATCCGTGTGTCCTTCAGGCCCTCCTTGAGTTCCTCAGTAAGGTGGTTTCCAGGGAGAAAAGGAACAGGATGAACCTGTGGGCCGTAGCGACCATCATGGCTCCCAACCTCTTCCTCCATAAGGCCGTCCCCAGCAGACTGACTGAGGGGGCGGAGAAAGGACATGCGGAGAAGGCAGCCGATGTTATGAGGCTCCTCATCCGCTACCAGGACCTGCTCTGGACGGTAGGACCTCCCACATATTCAACCTGAAGAGGAAACGACTGTTGGTTTTACTGAAGCAACATTAGATGTAATAGTGTAATTACTGAGAGGCCATTATACGTTTTCCACATGTGCTCATAAGACTTTAAACAGTTTCTTTGTAATGAAGAGTAATCAAGCAACACTCACAAAAACTTGTCATCTAGCAAGTTGGAAATTGAATATCAGCAAAAGTTGTAATTAAATTTAACTTCAAGGTTGATTCTTGACTTAAAATAGCAGTTTGACTGAAAGTTATCATAAAATTCCCTTATTTGGTTTTTCTGGCTGAAAGCTCCAGAAAAACCAAGTAAGTTGGCCTCGTGATAAGAATTGTAAACGTATTTCTTGGCATGAAAATATAACAAATGTTGCGTTGTGTTCCTTTTCTTTTCTTTCTTTTCTCTTCAGATCCCTAATTTCCTCATGAGCCAGGTGCGTAAGCTGAACGAGAACAGCAACCGGCGTTACCAGTTCTACGATCGCCGCATCAAGAACCTGCTGAGGAAGATCCACGCAGACAGCCGGGAAAAACCTGATAAGAACACCTCAGAGGTGAGCTGCAGTACACCTGGACAAAAGCAATGTCTGATTTTGGAACCAATGAAATATACAGAGCAATTACAGCCATAAATTACTATAACAAATCTCAATTCTTCTGGTAATTTTATCTGTGGAACAAATACTGATGTTGATATATCTGTGAAAAGCAAATACTGGTCATGATAAGCCCGACTGTTCACATTTTAATACATGCTAAATGCTTATGAGGCCTTGTGCTGATTTATTTGTCAGTATTGATCTTCCTCGTCCACAAAAAGCTCCTCACATACTAACGGTAACTTTAGTAGACGGTATCACTGTTTAAGAAGTGATTTAAAACAAATTTAACAAGGTGTATGTGGAAACATCATTGTTTTACTACCCAAAGTTATTATTATTATTATTCTTTAACTCTTTTTTTGCCCTGCAGACGTGCCGTACAGTGAAAATCCAGGTCGGGGATCTGGTGAGCAGCACCATGGAGTTCCAGCTCACCATCAACTCGCGAGCGTCAGACCTGCTCACCCAGTTTCACCGCCAGTCCCTCCGCAGCCCCGAAAATGGAAAGGGCAAAATGCGAAGGTACAATACTGCAGCCTTCTGTTCAGAATTATCTTAAACATACAGACTGTGGCAGAAGAAGAATATGACTCGTGACTCGTTTGAATCTCACAAAACACGAAGGTCTTTAACATGAAAGCTGAGAAAAATGAATACATGTATCCTGAGAAATATGAAACCAAAAAGATGATGTGCAGCGACGTCAGGGATGCAGTATCAGATTAGTTTAATTGGATTTCCAAAAACCAAATATGTTCAACATTTTCAAGCAGTTTCAAGTGTGATGACAACTCGTAACTTTACTTTTGTTACGTCATGTGCACAGCAGTGAAGTTTAAGCTTTCCTTTCTGGGTGTCACTTTTGTCACCTGATGAATGTTTCCTTTAAGAATGACATATTATGTGCTTTATCCACCTTCATGGATAAAAAGGATGATACATGGTGTTGTGTGTCTGTCAACAGAAACGGCTCCGTGACGTATCCGGACTGCGCCCTGTACGAAGTGGGAGGGAATATTGGTAAGTGGAAGTGTCTGCACCGTTTCCTCAGTGCTGACATTTGCACGTCTTTCTGCTCACTGAGCTGATGAGGGTAGTAAGATCTTATGTAATGAACTGTGCGAGTGCCAAACAGACACGAGCAGTGCATCTGCAGTTATCAGAGCAGACAAATGCTTATTACACACATGTCTGTGCTCTCACAGGAGAGCCGACACAGTGAACAGTAAAAGAAAATAACTTGTTCAGCTTTGAAATGAAAAACTTGTGGATCTGCAAGTTAATACCCGAGATTATTGACTTAGATTATCACTGTTTGGATTCAAGCAAAAGTGCTGAATTGATACTAGACATGAAAATCGATGAGGAAAAATAATTGGAAACTATTCTGATAATTGATGAATCATTTAAATTGTTTTTCAAGCAAAAAATCCAAAAGATCCCAAGTTAGAGTTTCTCAGAATATTTGCTACTTTTCTCTGTTTTACGGAACTGAAAACTGAAAACCTCTGACTGCTGGTCAAACAAAATAAGACATTTAAAGACGTCAATTTGGACTTTCACAATATCGTAACTGATACAGAATCAACCCTAATTTTTTTTTATCTCGCTCAGCTGCAAAATATTTCAACAACTGGAGCAACTAATTTTTGTTGTGTGTTTTCTGCAGGTGAGCACTGCTTGGATCCCGACACACACCTGCTGGATTTGTACAACAGCAACCACGGAGGAGAGTGGGTCATCAAGCTGAAACCCAATGCCAGCAGAGGGCTGTGAAGGATGGACGGACAGATCGGGGAACAGCTCGCCAAAGAAGGACAATGGCAGAGCCTAAAAAAAAAAATAAAAAAAGATGAAATCCATGCAGCCCTCTCCTCTTGTCCTTTTCATCCTTGGAGCAACAAGCGAGGAGACAGATGGAGGAAACAGATAGATGGAGAATCTGCCAGGAGCAGAGCCTAAAAACTGTCTATGATCAGATGAACACGCATTGCCCTCTTTCTCTCTCTCTCTCTCTCTACCTCTCTCCTTCCATCTCTCTCCTCCTTTCTCTCCCTTCACTCCATCATTCCTCTCCTGTGTTACCGCGACGCTCCGAGCAAAAAGCTGCTGACGTGACTCATTACTTCCGACAGAGAACCTGCTGCATAGAAAGGAGAGGAGAGAGAGAGAGAGAGAGAGCGGCTGGGCATCTTGGTTCGCCATCTTTTTTCATCTCCTACCATGAGTGAGCAGATGGGAATGCAGGGCACCTCTGGCTATAGCGAGCCAGAGTTCCCCCCC
>NTHP01000052.1:1423644-1434240 GCA_003416845.1 Oplegnathus fasciatus
CCCCCCCCTCACTCTTTCCCACCCTCTGTTCGCTGCCAGGGGTGGATCCCAACGTTTATCTCTACCATCCAGCCCCGGTGTCTCCTAGCAACCGAGCACGGATCATTTAACCGCCCCTGCATCCTCTGTTTTATCCATCCAGTTACATACAGTATGCCAAGTGCCTTTATTCACATTTTCTGTGCTTTTATTCTCACCTCCCGGGCCCTGAAACTCCCCTCTGAGCCTGGTTGTTGGTGTTTTCTTTATTTAGTTTTTTTTTTTAGTGTAGTACCTGTCTCTCTGGCTCAGAGCACTCAAACCATATCAGTGCCACACTTGAGGCAGACAGACAGGCAGGAGAGGCTGTGCTGTCAGGACGAGTCACTCCAGGATCCAGCAGGTGCACAAAACACACACTAACACACAATCAATGGGGGAAGACAGGACTTGGCCCTCCGTCTGAAAGGCCCTTGCAGAATCAATTAGCATTTAAATTAATGAAGCGCGTAATGAAGAGAGCACTATCTCTCCTGCAGAAAGCCGACAGACAGGCGGAGAGCTGATTGTGAATCTGCATCAGGAAGACACACTGAAAGGAACATCAAAGATATTCAAATAGCCACTTCTTCCCTTTTTTATTTATTTTTTTGAAGGAAAAGTGCCAAATTAAAAGCAGAGCTGCTTTAAATAAACCCACAATATGGATGTAGTGTTAATATAATCACATTTCCATATAAAAGTGCCGTTAATAAAACACATAATTAAAGATAAAATGATTGCATGGAAAAGGCCGTCTTTATCTTTCAATATCCATCAGTGCAAATACGCTTAAAGGAGGCTGCTTCCGGTGCAGATAACCCTGAATGATTTACTCAGGCAGAAGGGACTTTGAGCTCATTTCAGCCTCTCAGAATATATTTTTCAATTCAGAAAAGACTATATTTCAATTTCTTCAAAAACTATAAAAATAATATTGTGATGAGGAGGTGAGGCAGACTGCTATGGAGTCCTGAAACTGACAAAAACAAACAGTAAAAGATTACCAGAGAAGAAGAAGAAAAAATTAATACTTCAATAAATAAACAGATGGATAATTAATGGAGTGTGAAAATAAATATAAAGCTTTATAGCTTTCCTTTAACCTCCAATCAGTTGATAAAAAAAGAGAAAAGCTTTTTATTTTTTTCCTTTACCACCAAACAGTTGAAAAATAAAATTAAAAAAAAGTAGGATTTAGGGGGAACTATGGACAGAAATGGAATATAATATATGATATATTATGTTTTCATAGGGAGCGGGTTCTTCCACGGAGCCTGCCATGTTGCACTGCTGTGTTTCTACAGTAGCCCAGAACGGACAAACCAAACGCTGGTTCTAGAGAGGGCCTTTCTCTTTTTTACATTGATGTGGCAGCCACCATAGGTTCTCCTATATGCTTGGAAAGGGAGGGGTGAGGGGAGGGGTGTTCAGTTGGTTGCAATCTGCAACCTCACCGCGAGGTGCCACTAAACCCCACATACTGGTCCTTTAATATTGATAAATTAATTTCTAATTTATTTTAAGTGAACTGGCTGACCTGAAAAAACAGTACCAGTAACCAAGTTATGTCCATATGTAGCACAAATTTATCCAAATTTCCAGAAAACTGACAGAAAGAAAATGCGTTTCCACTGCTGTTTTGTGAATATTAGCAGTTAAACAGTTTGTGTTGCTAACTCTGCAGTTGGTGCCATTAAACCACCGCGCAACAAGATGATGTAATTAAAAGAGCACCAGTCAAACGTCAAATGATGGAAAACAATATCACTTCATATATTAATGTGAGGAAGGTCACAGTCTCCCCATCAGTCTACCCAGATCTGATCTTTTTGTCTGCCACTATTTTTCTTCTTTTCTCAGTGACGAGTTGTGTTTAAGTCACATGCCTCACGCACGTCATGGTTTATTCACTAAGTCTGTTTCCACTGCACTTTGTCTCCTTTTGGTTTTATTGATAAAGCAACTTTTCCACCTCAGCCAGGTGAAAACTTTTTCGCTTTGTAATATTTTTGAGGTTTTTTTGTTGTTTTGCCTTTCCGGCGTTTCCACTCACGTATTTTTAATGCCCAAATTGAGAATGTGCATTAAAAACAGGTGGATGTAAAAGCTCTCAGTGTTTTCAGGTAAGCTAGCTGGCCACACAGTTCTGTTTATAGTCTGTGTTCACCACTGATGTTACATCACTGCTCTGGACATATATAAACACACCCACCTCATTATCATAGTCATCATGTGGAAAATGGGAAATGGTGCACGTGGAAAATAAATGATTAAGTTTTGTGTCAAAACAAAATACAGGATAAATTGAAGAGCAAGTTTTGATTTATTCTATCAACAGATGAAGTTAATCAACCAATTGGAGGTTAAAGAAAAGCATATATTTTTATATATATTTTTATGTTTCTTCTTACACTCCATTTTAACTATTTAACTGCATTATTTATTGATTGATTTATTGATATATTCAGTTTTATTTCTAACTCATCTGTTAACCTTTTACTGCCTTTTGTCAGTTTCGGGGATGTGGCAGAAAACTGCTGTTGGTGTGTTCGTGGCTGCAGCGGCTTTCGTGTTTGTGGCAGCTGATGATGTTTGTGACATACACACACACACACACACACATAGAGACAAACGGGGACACTTCAGACTGACAGCATGTCTCACACTGAACAAATCTGACTGTGTATTCAAACTGATGCTTTCATACTTCAGTGAAGGAAAAGGGTGTTTCTGTGTGTGTGTGTGTGTGTGTGTGTGTGTACACATGCTGACAGCAGCTACTGACTGACACACAAACCTTATCGCTACAACACAGTGACAATAGAGAGCTTTTCGCCCAGAGCGCCAAGAACCCCACTGAGGGAGGGAGGAGGGCTGTTCTTCCCTTCCTCAACATGACTCATGGCTCAAGACACCACCCCCCACCCCCCATGTGTCACTGCCATCAAGACTCCCCCCAACACCATCACACACAAATCAAACACACCCAAATACTGTACCATTATATAAGATGACATTTGTTTTCTTTTAATTGTTTACTTCCACAATGTCTTTATCGGTCACCTCAAATTTGACCTTTGTGTCCTCCACATCTGAGGAGGAGAGGAGAGGAGAGGAGAGGAGGTAAGAAAGAACAGGAGGAAAGGAAGAAAGTGGAGTAAGAAAAGGAGGACAATAAAGGAGGGAAGGAGAAGAAGAAAGGAGAGGAAACAAGAGGTGGTGAGGAGCAGAAAGGAAGAAGAGGAAGAGATGAAAGAAAGGAGAGGAGAGGAAGAACATAGGAGAGGAAATAAAGGAAAGGGAAGAAAGGAGAGAAAAGGAAACAAAGAAAGGCGAGAGGAAGAAAAGAGGAGGAGAGGAGATGAAGAAAGAAGAGGAGGAAAGAAGAAGAAGAAATAGAGGAAAGTCAAGTAAGAAAAGAGGAGGGAAAAGGAAATAGAGGAAGGGGAAATGAATGAGAGGAAGCAGGGGATAGGAGAGGAAGAAAGGGGGGAGAGAAGGAAATGAAAGTAGAGTGGAGCAGAAGAAGAAGAATGTGCCTCTCTGTCCTTCAGGTGTGCCCTCAGATGTCTAACAGCTCCTTTGCACCATAATCGTGACCGTGCACACGCAAATCCAACATCCAATGAAGAACCACAAACTCAGCACACGCCCACCGACACACCACGTCATCGCCGCATCGCCCCGGCTGCTTCTCTTTATGGCACACGTAGTGTGGATAAACACCCATCATGCACCACTCCCTCCAAGGGGGCTTTTCCTGACCACAGCATGGGGAAGGAGGAGAGAGGGAGAGAGATGTGGGTAAACAGTAGTAATGATGACAGCGAGACGCCGGAGGTTAGCAAGCCAGTCACAATGTGTGTGTGTGTGTGTGTGTGTGTGTGTGTGTGTGTGTGTGTGTGTGTGTATGTCGCAGTGAGGGTGGGGGACACCCCTGTGATCTCAGTGTGTCAGAGGATGATGATGATGCTGGTGTGTTGTGACAGAGAGACGGGACAGAGCGCTTCATTCAGACAGAGAGGGAGAAAACACAGACTGAACTTCTTTTCTTACTAAAATGTATTTTACTGTTCAAGTTGATACAAAAATAACAACACGAATAGTGTCAAAAGGGTACTGACACTTGATCATACTGACACTGATAAAGGGGCACTACTTTCCTGATTTTACTGTGAAAACTCGGGCTTGGAGCCAAATTTCAATAAGAGTCAATAATCCGGCACTAACACTGAAACATCCACTAAAATCCACTTGCATACAAATGATGTATTATATAAGTTTAAAATACACACTGTGCTTTAATGTGTACGTATCATCCATCAGTGTCAAATATACACCCTGCACGCTGTATATAGACATGTATACATGCATATATTGTACATAACCACCCACTTCATGTATTTAAAGTTATCTATTACATTCAATATTTATTTGTATTGTTATAGAAACACTTGACTTGTATATTTATATATGTATATATACTGTGTGTGTGTATATTTATATATACACAGATTTTTTCATCTACTTGTATGTATGTAATGTATATTTTTACCTCTCTTTGTTCAGCTTTGTTGTCCTTGTTTTTAGCTATCTATTTATATCTTCCTGTAAATTGTTCTGTGTGTAGTCAGATTCCTTGTATGTGTTCAAATACTCTGCCAATAAAGCTAATTCTGATTGAAGGACGAGGGTGTTAGTGGCAGGAAGGGTTGAATGAAAGATGCTATGAAGTTGGATTTAGGGAAGTACAGGATCCAGTGTTTCTGGAGCTTACCACATGCTATGTATTAAAGTTATGTCTCGACCAATTTTTTCAGTCTGTAACATAAATACACTACTACTACTAAATCTGAGTGGATGAACCAATCTAGTAACAAATTCTGGTCGTTTTAAGACTATAGTTTGTGTTACTGTTGACCTGTATTGCATGACAATGCAGCAAGATGTTCCTATTATTTTGTCCATCCTTTGTGTGTCTTTTGTGAACAGTGAGAACTCGTCAGCAGCTGGTAATGTAGTACCGTTTCCTGCTGCTAGTCTGCAGTGTTGCCTCAAGCCTCCTTTTCTCAAAGTCAATCATTCTCTCTCTCTCTCCTCTCTCTCTCTCTCTCTGTCTGTCTGTAGACGTGAGACACCATCACACACACACACACACACACACACACACACACACACTTCTCTCTCCCTCTCACTGTTCTGCCTCCCAATTATTGTGACCATGGCAACTATCTTGGAATATGGCCTGTGAATACATTCACTATTACCAGGTCACTGCCTTGCAGCCTATCTGTTCCCCCGTTGACACACACACACACACGCACACACACACACACACCCTGTCTCCCCACACCCAGACTCTTTCTAGCCGCTGTTGGCTCTAATCATCGGCCGCCGAGGAGGAACAAAGCTTAAAAAAAGAGAGGAGAAAAATAACCATGGCAACAAATTTGAGGCAATTTCAGTAATAATATGAATTAGACGGCAAGCTGAATTATGTTGGACAGGGAAGAAAAAGCTCTCAGCTCTGCTTTGGAAGTGACAGGAATAAGAAAACGCTGCAGTGCCCGTGTTTGTGTTTACATTTACAGTTAAAAAGTGAGATTTGTTTTGTTTTCGGAGAGGCTCTGATGGTCATGCTATGATGACACTGTTTCTATTTCAAGCTGGATGCCACATTATGCTGGCCAATATAGGACACACACACACACACACACACACACACACACACACACACACACACACACACAGTCACTCATACAGAATGAATGTCTGAGCATAAATGGCAGCTGGCAAAACAGGCTTAGCCAAGCATGAAAATCAACATGAATTCCCACTCGGCTGGAGCTCGATGCCTTGATGCGGCGCTGCCTGCGACCCGTGTCCACGTCCCCAGACATCCCTTCACACAGTGGAGTGGAGAGCCATGCCACTCCACGAGGCGGATGTAATCTCAGTGTTTGAGAGCAGGATGGATCTCAGATGATCTACAGAGTAACAGTATACTGGAGCTAATGAGCAGATATACTGAGATCATCCCAGATATCATGTCAACTGTACATCTACCTGAAATACCTGTTTTCCATATTTATTTTTTATCAGTGAGTTTTTTGAATTGTTTAATATTTTTTCTTCTAAAACTGAACTAGTTTGTCTGCAAAGACTTTAAAGATGGTCATACATTTAATTCAGTTTATTCTATAGTGCTTTTTTAACAATACGTAATGAGATTACAGCTGCATTTGTACTTTAAGATACAATCCAAAATGTGCACATTTAACATTGGGGTGTGTTTGACTTGTAGATGCAAAATACTGTTATTAAGGTTTTGTTCACTTTTTAAATTTTAACTTCTCTGGACCCCTGATTTGAGTCTTAAAAAGCCACTGAAAATATTTTGTGAAACGTCATAAATGTAGGTACTCAAATAGAAAAAATCTACCACGTCTGCTCAGTTTCTGTGACAGTTAGGAGAAAAAAATATGATGGTGTGTACACATGACTCTACATGGAGCTGCACACGTCAAACAGACCTCATTCACAATTTCTCCTGCTCTTTTGTTAAATGATGCAGGTGAGCAATGGGGGGAGAAGAGGGAGGTATCAGACATGCACGTTCAGAAGAAAATCACAACACTTGTGTAATCAGTTCACATCAGTAGGTCACTTGTTGTCGTTTTCCTTCTGACTGCAGACACAGCCACACTGTAACATGTTGGACTGAGAGTAACAGATTACATGTACTCTGATTACCCAACACTGTGATTCTTTAAAGGGTATCTGCTTAACATGAGTGACAATTGTGAAATAACAGTAAAGTGGGTGTTAATACATGAAAACATTCTTCAAGCAGGAACATCAGAATGAACTCACCCAACATATTGTCCAGTGTATCTCCAAATTTGATTTATTGCAGAGAAACTGAAGGATGAAGTTTGGAGACCTACTTCTTAAACTACATGAGCCATTTAAAATCCCACTGGATTTTCTGAAAAATGCCTTGTCATAAAACTGAAAACAGCAGTTTTTCTGAGCTCATGAAACATTGTGGAGATACAAGGTTTTCGCAGGACAGCAATGATATGCAGTAGAGTTGAAATCTAAATTTGAGAAAAACACTTGAACAGACAAAACTGAAAAGTAGCCGGCACAAACCACTGAAAACATTATAATGCTGCACAGCAATATGGGGCTAATGTCAGTGCTAATTAAAGACACACAGTTTATACGCCCTTCAACGGTTTTCTTCGAAGTATTAATGTTTTTTTCTTTGATGATGTGTTATAATTTCAAAGCATTTTACACACATTACTTTCAAGCCACAATAAATCGCAGAACTTGAATGAATTTTAAAGTCATTTGCATCAGTGTCGTCAGTAGCTGTTAGAAGGAGGTCTTCCTGATTGATGTTTGCAGAAAGGGACAGAGAGTCAGTACAGGTTATAGTCCGGATCAGTTTTGTCCCCCTTTCTTGTCTGGGCCAAAGCAAAGTGTTTTTGTTCAACCTGCCAGTGAGCCATTTACACAAAGCCTTGCAAACCACTGCTCCCCTGTGCAGTTTAAATCACACTGTGAGCTGCACTGCCTTGGGGTCAAAATTGTCCTTTTTGTAATTGCAAGAGCAAACGGTTCTTTTTAATAGCACCTCTCTTCTCTCACCATCCCTTAAACTGGCATTAAATACACAGCAGTTTAATTTTTTCCTGTAAACAAACTCTCTGAAAGTAGTTTTGCAGGTTAATGTTAAAATTTTAGAAATAGCAGAACTCTAAAGGCCATTTTAAGACCTAATAAATGTGTAAAAATTGAACAATCAAAGGGGGACACTTAGCTTGTAAAATTCAGAGTGCAACTTCATCTGTAACATGATCATCTTCTCCTCCAAAAACAGCCTATAATTTACAGCCGCTGTTCAGCAAATTCAAAACAGGGCATTCAAATGGAGCAGCATCTTTTCACCCTTCAGAAAGCACCAGCTGTAGGAGACAGCATTGACAGAAAGTGGAGGAAAGGAAAAAAAAAGAAGAGAAGGAGAGAGTAGGGGGGCTATTAATCTCTCCCCTTCATTCACTATTCTACAATGAATTGCAGCTGTGGCTGCAGATAAAAACTGAGCTTTTTTTTTTTCTTTCTTCTCGGGTGATTATCTGCAGTCAGGTGCCCGGGTGGAGGTATGATCACAACAGAGCAGAGGGAGAGAGGACACAGGCCAGGGAGGGAAAGAAGAGGAGGAGGAAGACAGGAGAGGGAAAGTGCAAGCAGGGAAAAGGGGATGAAGTTAAAATAAGAGGACAATGGAAGAAGGAGAGAAGAAAGCAAGGTGGAGAGGAAAGACGAGATATGAAGGAGACAATGAGAGTTAGAAGGAAAGGACATGAGAGGCAGAACTGTTAATGACTGCAAATGATTGTGAGGATACCTGAAAGAGAGAAATAAAACTAAAAGGAAGGAGAGGTCACTAAACTAATTAGGGCTGCAACTAACCTCTAATTTCATTGTCAATGAATCTGCTGACTGTTTTCTCGATTAATCGATGATTTGGTCTGTAAAACATTAGAAAACAGTGGAAATGGCCATTACAGTTTCCAATAGAGCCAACAGTCCAAAAGCCAAAGATATCCCATTCACCAAAGACAAGAAAAAGCAGCAAATTTTCACATTTGAGAAGTTGGAACCAGAGAATGTTTGGCACTTTGGCTTGAAAACTTAAATGATCGAACATTTATCAGAATAATGTCGGATTCATTTTTTGTCCATCAAACTTAATATCAAACTAATACAGTAAAGACTGTGCAAATGATGCTGTTTCATTCTGCTGCAAATAAACATAAGAGTCCGCAGCCATGCTAGCAGCTCTGTGAGGCTGTACTTACTGTACAGTGGTGCTCTGAGCTAAATGCTAACATGCTGATGTTTAGCAGGTATAATGTTTACCATGTTCACCATCTTAGTTTAGTGTGTTAGCATGCTTAACATTTACCAATTAGCACTAACCGTAAAGTATAATTGAGGCTGATGGGAGTGTCATTAGTTTTGCAGGTATTTGATCATAAACCAATTACAGGGCACATTACAGGAGAATACAGAGAGCTGTGAGATTGAAATGCAATAATGCAGCAGTGAGAGTGAGACCTGGAGAGAGGAGGTGCAGATATGGAGGTGTTTAATATTGTTTGCTGTTTATCTCGACTAAGCACAGCCGCACAATAGAGATGTTATCTCACCCTCCTAGGGGGGAAAAACATTTCAGATCATGGTGGAAACGTGATAAGCTACAGTCAAGATTGAATTAGGGAGAGGTGTGATCTGATAGCTCGACTTCTGTTGCTGCAGATATGACCACAAGAATATTTACTTGTTTTTATAGGAATTGATAGGGATTCCTCAACATCGATACAAACACATTTTTATTTTATTTTCATTCTTCAAGACAGTAAAAGCAATTTGATATCCAAAGTCTGACTTAGTGCCATGATAATCCTGCTGCTTGTACTGTATTGTGTTTATTAATTGAGGCCACAAACAAACGTTTAGATATCTCTAACATACCTTCTTCTTAAATGGATTTAACCTCACACACATTTCTATTTTTGTATAATTGTGTTTTGTTCATTACTTCTGTTTATTGGCTCTCTTGAATTGTCATGATCATCATCATATCACAGAAAGTGAAGATTTTCTGACAGAACTATCCAAATCACACACTAGAGTTAAATATGATCACTTTAGTGTTGTAAGGATTGAAGGGAAAGTATATGGTTTTTTTTAACGATAAAAAATAGACCACACACATTTACCAAGAGTTTCAGATGAAAAGTTAATGTGTATTGTTCTGTGAACCTACTTTGGTTTTGCTATTAAAGGACCAAACCAGAGTAAATACAACTTGTGTCCCATTTGCATTAAAAGTGGCCATTTTCCAAATTGAGACTGTCCTTCCAAGAAAAAAGACAGCATCAGTTGTTTCAGCAAAAATCCTCAAAAACGACATATATTCATGCTCAAGAGACAAAGGCCTCTAGCGGCCATGATATTTATGACACTAGTCCGTTGGGACCAAAGAAGGAAGTATTAAGTATTAAGTCCACAGAAAGAGGAAGTTGAGGTGGATGGTCAACAAAACATTGGCCTTTAACATGGGAGACTGCTGTTGACCATGATCGTTCCCTAACCGTAAGTAACTCACTGTAACCCAATAAATGATCTTTTCCTAAACCTAACTAAGTCGTTTTTGTGCCTAAACCTAACCAAACCTTAACCTTATAGTGTAATCACATCATAAAAGTGATTTATTTTTCAGCAGTTTTGGAAGACAGAGACAAAGATATACAGAGGCAGAAGCAGAGGCAAATTAAAGGAAAAATAATGAATAAAAGAGTGGAGAAACATAACGAATGTAGATCCGGTGGCTCTGTTATGCTGTGGGGGCATTTTGCTGGCATGGTTTGGGTCCACGTGTCCCCTTAGAGGGAAGGGTCACTGCAAATCAATACAAAGTTGTTCTGAGTGATCACCTTTATCCTATGATGAAACATCTCTATCCTGATGGGAGTGATCTCTTCCAGGATGACAATG
>NTHP01000052.1:1459176-1475205 GCA_003416845.1 Oplegnathus fasciatus
ATGTTTGCTACATGGGTAGGAAATTGTGAGAAATCTTTGACTTATGATTATTATTCACACCTATTATATAGAGCTGCAACGATTAGTCAATTAATCGATTAGTTGTCAACTATTAAATCAATCGGCAACTATCTAGATAATCGATTAATCATTTTGAGTTATTTTTTTTAAAGAAAAAGTGTCCAATTCTCTGATTTCTGCTTCTCAAATGTGAATATTTTCTAAGTAAACTGAATATCTTTGAGTTGTGGACAAAACAAGACATTTGAGGACGTCACTTTGAACTTTGGGAAACAATGATCAACATTTTTCACCATTTTCTGACATTTTATGGACCAAACAACTAATCAATTAATTGAGAAAATGATCGTCAGATTAATCGATAATGAAAAAATCGTTCTACTGTTATATCAACTTGCAATAAATGTGACAGGATTGAAAGACAAACTTGTTCTGTTGATATAATAGTAAGTTCCTTCAAAGACAAAGAAGCAAGTTTTGAAAACAGGAAAGTGGCATGGTTAGACCACTAATCACTATTGTGATGTAAAATACTTTTTAGTGTAACTGAACAGACCTAATTGCAATACTCACCAGTAACTAGAAAGACAGTACTAACAATTTTTCAGCACTACTAGCTAAAAACGAAACACAGCCTCCTGAACCGATAAATCCAGAAAATACATTTTAAAACAGGGTGCCATAGATTTTCAAGAATTCAAAATGACAGTGTGGTGCTTTGACAATATTAGCTGGGGTTTTTTAAAATGTATGCTCAATGTTCAACTAGACGAAGTGTTCGCGACTGACCAGTATATGAGTTGAGAGAGTTGAGAGACCATGTGGGCATTTATTTTCGGCTTTCAAGACTGCTGACTGAGAAAATATAATAATAATACAAAACATGGGCTGAACCTGTAAGTATAAAAAAAACACAAGGAAATCCCAAACATTTTGTCCTTTCAACAGCCTGCTGTGGAGAAAAATGTGGTGGCTCTTTACCATCTGTGTGTCCTGTATTAGATTATTTTTCAAACATTTCAGAAGGCAGAAACCTGCCAGCATTTAATGATGGAGATCAGCTCACCAGAAGTGAGTATTCGGTCGGCAATGGTGTGATTCAGTTCAAAGTCACATGTGTGTCTCATCCACAGGGCTTGTTGCAACAGGTGCCTGCTGGATTTTTCATTTCTTTTCATCTGTGCTGCAATTTTGCATTCCCAATGCCCAGAGAGATTTAAGAATCCTGAAAACAGATCAGTTTCTCTTGTCCATTGTGCTGAACTGGAGTCAAACTGTAAATCAAAAAAATTCTCCCATAGACCCAAAAATCAACTGGAGTGGAGCTGTAGGATTTTGCAAGGTCCCATGAATGTAATAGAAATCTTAACATGAATTTTTTCGAGAAAATCTGTGACATGAACTGGGAGGTCTTAGGTGAGTTGGTATGACCCTCAGCTTGACTTTGTGCAAATTATCATTGAATTTGGTGAGGGAGAAGATTAAGGGTTAGAGGTGGAGGGCACATGTGAATGAGGGTCAGACACTGCTGCATATCTACCCATCCTTGTAGGGCTACTGTAACTGGTTAGGAGACAGGATTCATGATGAGGTGGAATGAGAAGGAAAGTGAGAGAAGACTTACAGGGGGTCAGAGTCTTCTGGGTGCAGGAAGTACCTGTTTCAGACTTCAGTGCTGCTCTGGTTATTGGCAGCACCAGGGCTGGCCAGGAAGCTGCGCTTCCCTGGGGAGGCCCGCCTCCCACTTTGAAAACCTCTGCTCTAGGCTATCTATTTAAGCATCAGATCAAGGTTCTCCCTGGGAGTTTCAAAGAAAAAGGTATTTGTTTTTTTTATATAAGCTGATACTCTTCAACTGACTAACCGCAGGTTTGGTGTAATTTCCAAAAGAAAATGATGCTGAATGACAAAATCTTGAAGCACCATGATCACGCAGTTTAGGGAGAACCCTGGAGAAGACCTGGTTAAGTATGAGGAGATGGAAGTGGAGGTGTTAGGGCAGCGATATGAACAACACAGAGAGGATGGTCAGCCTTCGTCAGGCCTTAGTGGGAAGGCAGCCAGCGGTGGAGCCCAGTGAAACCAGACAACGTGAGCCAGCTGACTAGGAAGGAAACTGGGGTAATCACTGGCCCACTTATGGGAAATGAGTGTGTGGTTAGTACAGAAACTCACTCACCCCAGATGCATTAGTTTTGGATACATACTCTATACAGCTGTGAGGACGGGCATTTTCAGGATTTATTCCAGTTTCCACAATGCATTGACCAAATTCAACCAGCACAGATTAACTAAATACAACACACACAAATGATGAAGATTGTTAAATAGGCACGTGCACCCATTATAGAAACTAAAAATCGAGATCAATTATAGACCTACATATGATTTGGAGCATCATAAATATAGACCGCGCAGGATGCCAAAGCAGACTGTACTGACTGGTACTGCAGCTTGTAACTCCAAATGCTTCTGCATCACTTACAAACATTCACATGACACTGGGAACACAGCTCCCTGTGTAATGACTAATCAATCTGTCATTCTCTGTGGCACCTGTAAAACAGGCATAAAGAAAATTAATGTGCAAGATATTTCCATCACATTGTGCAGAAGTGGGAATGACTCCAATAGAGTCGATGTTAGCTTATTGTAGATATATTAGTATCGCTGTATATGTCGGTTGATGAGCAACAAAAAAACTGCAGACAGAAATACTAAACTTCTTCTGACTAAGGGGGAACATTGTACCACTTTGGAGAGCTCCTCTGGCTCCT
The DNA here is from genome assembly GCA_003416845.1 of Oplegnathus fasciatus. Taxonomy (NCBI): domain Eukaryota; kingdom Metazoa; phylum Chordata; class Actinopteri; order Centrarchiformes; family Oplegnathidae; genus Oplegnathus; species Oplegnathus fasciatus. The sequence goes on from NTHP01000052.1 coordinate 1,461,975, forward strand.
GCATGGAGTAGGCCAGCTCGTGCATGACATCAGGCTGATACACACACAGAGAGAGCAGAAATACTGTCAGAGGAGACGGAGGGCACAGAGGAAACAGTGTGTGCAGAGGAGAGAGACCGGAGGAGGAATGACAAAGCAGATCAGTGAGAGGAGGTGTCCAGGGCCTGGCCTACTTGAGCTTGAAATGAGATAGCACACATTGTGTAGCTAAAATAATATCTTTTGAACACTTCACAAAGGTCAGAATAATCTTACACCTGTGTGACATGTTTGCCACAAGGGGGGAAAAAAAGAAACTGTTCGCTTTCTCCCCCTTGTGGAGCTCGGATGCTGGCTCCCCAGCTGTAGCGGGGCGTGCACCTTCTGGTCGTTTAAGTTATTTTTCCAGCAAAAATTCCAAAAATTTGATAGTTCCAGGTTCTCAAATGTGAAAATTTGCCACTTTTCTTGGTCTTGCATTATGATTAATTGAATATTTTTGGGATTTGGCTGTTGGTCGGTCAAACAAAGACATTTGATGAGGTCATCACATATTGTGAAGGGCATTTTTCACTGTTTCCTAATGTTTTACAGACCAAACGATTAATCAAGAAAATAACTGACAGATTAACTGATAACAAAAATAATCATTAGATGCAGCCCTAATAAAGATTATAAGTAAGGTGCAAAAGAAATGTACACAATGTCAGAAATGCTACAGGTTAATGGTAGGTGTCATAAATATAAGTATTGACAGGTTAACTGTTTAACAGTAAGGTGCAAATCTAAAAGTATCTACACAATGCCAGGAGTAGGTAGTTAATGGTATGGGCCATAATAAATAAACAGATTAAACAGTTATGTCACGGTGGTAACAGTAAAGTGATCGCAAATATACAAAACACCACAACACGAGATGTTACTGGTTAACTTTGGTGATAACATACATTAATAACAAGTGGTGAACGGTAAGGTGCAGGTCCATATTTACAAAATGTCAAAATATAGCACAGATATGTGAGAGCAATGTACAATTATCAAAAGTGAAAGTACAGCTAAGTGTATATGGTTCATTTCAAAGTTTAATGACTATGTCCATAATATTGCACGTTAGACCCAAGGTGTTTCATGAGTCAGAGATTTATAAAATGGTAGTAATCCACATGGAGACAGTAATCCAGAGAAAGAAAAGGTTTAAAGTGAGCAGAACAGAACAGAGCTGAACTGGAGGCTGGAGCTGCCTCAGCTGTCCAACTCTCTGCCAGAGGTGGATGAGTTGTAAAGTTTGATGGCCACAGGAAGAAAGGATTTCCTGTAGCGTTCTGTGGTGCATTGTCGTGGTAACAGTCTGTTGCTGAAGGTGCTCCTGTGTGTGACCAGCACATCGTGCAGAGGGTGAGAGTCATTGTCCAACATGCTCCGCAGTTTGCGCAGCGTCCTCCTCTCCGACACCACCGCCAAAGAATCAAGCTCCACTGCCAGGACAGAGCCAGCCTTCCTGATGAGCTTGTGCAATCTGTTGGCGTCGACTGCCCTCAGCCAGCTGCCCCAGCAGCACACAACAGCAAAGAAAATATCACTAGTTACCACAGACTGGTAGAACATCCTCAGCGTTGTACTGCAGACACTGAATGACCAGAGCCTCCGCAGAAAGCTCTGGCCCTTCTTGTACACAGCATTGGTGTTCTTTGTCCAGTCCAGTTTGCTGTCCAGGTGCACTCCCAGGTACCTGTAGTCCTGCACAATATCCACGTCCACCCCCTGGATGGAAACAGATGTAGGGGGTGTTTTCAGTTGTTGCTCTGGTGGTATTTAAATTTTCAAAAATACAAATTTCAAAGAGTTTTTAAATACTTTTAAAGTCTATGGTAACATGAAGTATGACAGACTTGGCTGAAGTGGCCATTGAAAGACGGATTGTTGATATTTCATTGATTCAAAAGCCTACATATATAAAATTCAAATCACTTTTGTGTACTTAATGAGGTGGTGATCATTTTGAGACTTATTCTAGACAGATTACTATCTACTATACAATAGCAGATATTAGGTTTTTTTTAAGTTTTCAGTTCAGTATTTACAGATTGTATGTGATTTACAGAACCAAGATTGTAAAATGCATTTTTAACCCTGACTGCAAATCCCTTTTTCTGTCTTGACTTTAGATAATCTTCCAATCGAGAGGACCGTGTGCAGGTAGTGATCAATTAATCTGACAGCGCTTGTGTGTCTCAGAATTGATGAACACTGACAGTGAAGCTGGCAGGTGCTCTGCAGGTTCATCAAGGTTCGTGGAAAACCTGAAAATTAAGTGTTTTAACTGCTTAAATTGGTCTGTTTTAGAATTTCAAATTTAAGTGTTATAGTATAACATATAGTTTGAGGAATCAGCTCACATAAACCCTGAGCAAGGCCTTGAAAACAGACAGAGATAATGATAATGAATTAGTTTCCTATTGTCACTAATTATCGTTAATGAATTGATCTGTCATGTTGTCTGAAATTGTGGATTAGTCACAGTTACTAACTAACTAATAAATCAGTCAAAGTTTATTTATATTGGACATTTAAAGTGGCAATAGACAACTTTTCAACTTTTCCCCCACTGGTGTTTCTTAGTGGTATTATTGTTGGCGCTGCTGTGACAGACAGTTCAAACTTAATATAAAATAAGACATGCAAGATATAAGACAAAGACAACCGGATCTCTCTCCATTTTCCTCAGAGCCTAGCAACTACCAACACAGGACACACTGCATTTGTTTCCAAATTTGTTTCCAAAGAAAGAAGCATGTTCACTGAAGAGATAAAGTGAAATTGTCATAATTTTATATTGAGTAATAACATGGTTTGAGTATTGATTTGTGCAAACAAGTAACTACAGCAGGGGTTGGCGTTGGGTGGAGGGGGGAGTAGGAGAAAAAGCGCGAGTTTATTCACTCATTTAGTCTGTAATGGAGACATGAAAGCAGATGGAAATTCTTTAGTATGTGTTGAGAAAAGCGAACTGGGTTGGTTTGTTATTTTATGTTTTTACAAAAGAAACTGCGCAACGGAGACAGTGATAACATTTTCTGCAGATCTAGATTGACCTAGATTGATCGATCTACTTGTTCATGATAATCAGCAGAGTCATAACTCAGTCAAATCTGAACGCATGGACACAATACACATATTTTTAGATTCAGTGTGACTTACACTTTCTGAGGACATCATTATATCGAATATCCATTACAAAGAAATGTCCATAAATCCGCTTAGAAATCATAGAAAAAAAGACCAGAAAGTCCAGAACTCGCATGGGAATCATCATGTTTTTAGATTTTCTTCAGTATCAAAGTAATCCAGTGACAGTTGTCTGCATGCCAATGGGTACACAGCAAATAGGAACTGCTAATAGCTAATTCGGCATACATTTAATGGTGCTAATTTGTCAAAATGTAAACAAATATAGACAAAAGAAAACGGGGCTCACAATATCAACGGGCAGAAAATACGTTATCACAGTGCCACAGTGCCAGCCTGACCGGTAGCATTATTCTGGTAACGATCCAGTAACGTTATTCTATGGCAGTAGGGCTGGTAACTAACAGAAAGAAAGCCCTCTAGAAATCAAAAGACAAGTTTATTCAGGTAGAATATATCAATACAACTAAAACGTAGTGTACGCAGATATAAGTAGTGTGTCATTAGATTTGCCTGTGCAATATTCCACATTTATCATATAGCAATAAGACAATAGAAAGAGGTTGGTGCACTTCCTTTGTGCTGTAGATTGAGCATTTTCCCAAGAGATGGTACCCGGTGGCAGACAGAATTGCAGTATTGCAGGGAACCAATCTAAAAGCCGATGGTGTCATTATTCTATAGCCATTACATTGTGCAATCAACATTTACTTCATAACGATAAATTAAAGCAAAAAACTTGTCTATGACCACTTTAATTGAGGCATTTAATGATACTGAGGAATACTGAGGGACATCCCACAAAGTCTGAGCTGCAGGTCATTCTACACACACACACACACACACAAACAAACACACCTGTGATATGAAAAGCAGATGTGGTAATGCTGTGCCAAACTATTCATCAGAACTGCAGAAACACTCCTGCGGGGCCTGGATCCCATGTATCGATAAAGACAGTACAAAGTGCAATGGATGCAGGCTTAGCGAATAAATCGTGACGTACATGCATTTGACTTAAACGTCCACTGAAGAGACGAAAACATCACATCTGTGTGGATCGATGAGGAGACTGTATCGTTCCTCATATTAATACATGAAACAAACAGAAATACCATATTTCCATCATGTTTTCCACATAGTTTTTGTTAATTTAAGGTTTGAGTGGAGTTCTTTTAATTGCGTCCTCCTCTACTGCAATGCTTTAGTGGCACCCGACTGGAGAATTAGCATTACCAAGTGTTTATCTCAATGTGCCCAACTCCTAATGTTCACATAACAGCAGTGGATGGAAACACGCATGATTTGCTGGTTTTCTCGAAGTTCAGTTAAAATTTGCGCTACAGTAATATTAACAACACACTATTAAGACAAAATATTAGGCATTTCTAGAGTGTCATATATTGTGCTGCTGGATGATGTCTTCTGCTAAGGTCAACTATAGACAAAGACAAATGAGGTCAGGGGAACTCGGGGGAACTCAGAGGAAGTCAGGAATGTTTCTGATAAGTTTTTTCTCCATGGAGAGCATAGCCAGAGCATTCAGGCGATCCTGTGTCATCGTGTTCCACAGGAAGGTCTTCATCCTCTTTAAAGTAGAGAAGCATCTCTCTGATTCTGCTTGTTGTTGTGAGTGTGGTGATGAGAATCTTAAGACTGACAGTCTCAGTGAACGTGCCCTGAAGGTTGTTGTCCATGAAAAACTGGAACAGAGTCAGTGCACCACTGCGAGCCTTGAACTCGTCGTTCTCATAGATCAGGGATCGTTCTGTTTTGAGCTTGGCCTTGTTCGACATGGGGTAGATCTCCACTGTGGTTTCCAGCACTGAATGCAGGCACTTTATGGGTTGTTCCGGGAACAGGTGTCCTTACAACAGAGTGGCACTGATGAGGCACTTGGTGAAAGAGAACCGCTCCGTGGCATGACTCAAAACGGTGTCACATACCTACGAAATGATACATAATTTACAGGGCAGTACACATAGTAAACAGCAGAATTACATTTTCACATCTCTCTAAATAATGTCATCAGTATCCTCTGACAAAATGAGCATGCTATTTTGTGACAGACAAGGACAGCTTACTGCTTAATATCAGAAATGTTAAATAACCACATCTAAAAACTTCAGTGTTGGCCTTCCTCAGCAGCTGTGTGGTGAATGGAACATATCACAGAATTTTAAAAAAATCCTTTTATTATTACACAGGAATTGAGTTGTGTTCAGCAATGCACATTTATGTTTTCACAGACTGTTTAAGATTGAAACAGTTTTCTCGTACTAAACATTTTCTCAGCCAATGATAAATAATTATTTACTGGATGATTCCTGGGATGTAGACAGATGTCGATGTTCCTCTTCTGCAGCTGGATAAACAGCATGTCCACTTGTGGCATGATCTTGTGAGACCAGGAAAAATCAGAAATCCTCATCTTCCAGCATTCTCACAAAGCCCCCGGCCTCTCTGAATGGGGTCAACCTAAAGACACCAAACCTGTAACCTTTTCATCACGAGACTATAACATGTATTTCCTTGTTGCTCCTTTTTTTGACAGGACAAAACATATTCCCCCTATAGAAGCCCATTTCTGCCCATGTGATGAAAAAACAAAACAGATCCTGTAAGTCATTATGAGAAACTTTCTCGACTTGAGTATCTCAAAATAATGAGAAACTTGCTCAAAATAATGACTCACTTATCCCAAAATAATGACTTATATCTGCTTCTCATTATTTTGAGATACTAAGTCATTATTTTGAGATACAAACTCATAATTTCGAGAACGTTTCTCATTATAATAACTTATAGGATCTTTTTTTTTTCATCACATTGAAATGGGCTTCCATAATATTCAACTTGATAAGAGCATAAAAAACAGTCACAGTCACCCCCCCCCCTGTCATCTCCATACATACTACACATGAAGAAACAAGAATGGCACAGATAATAATTTAAATAACTTTATTTTCAACCGTTCACTTCACACTTAAGAACAGCAACTTTTAATGAACTTTGGCCCTAAAAACATTACATAAAATCTTTCTTTACATCACTTCTCAAGATGAAATAGCAAGTCTAGTGTTTGGCCACAGTGTGGCAGCATATGGCTCTTGCATTTCAAACATGCAACATCAGTGCATCCTATCATATGACCAATGTTAGAGGAATGCAGTTGTACTGGCCTACACCTACTGTAGGTGTTTCAGTGTGTACACTCTGATAATATAGAGGAGCACTGCAAAAGTACACCTTCATATCCTTTAGCTAACAATGACTTCTGGAATGCAAAGATTTAGTGAGCATCTCTTGACTGAACCTCCCAAAGGCAACCGAGCTACTATTTTGGCAGAAAGACATGCTACGTTTTCGCATGACAGGCCATTTTGCTACTTGAAAAATAAATAATTTGGATAAATATCAACTCCATGTTAAATATTGTTTAACTTATATTGAATTCTAACTGAAAAACAGAACATTGATTTTTCTGAATACATTCGATTTCCATTTCAACAGCAACCACACCTTTTTGTTTTATTTTAAGCCGTTGTACCAAGTTTGAAGAATTACTGGCGAAGATTTTTCATTAAACAGGTTAAAATACTTTATTTTATTGCCACATTCTGCAGTTAGTGAAACCATTTTTTAAGAGGCACAAAATACACAAATTACAATTTTGAACTAAGCACATGACATCACATTTCTCAATGGTCGACCGAAGTCACAACTCCCTACTTCAAAACCAACTGTTTCTCTAAATAAATAATCCTGTTACAGGTTAAAAAAAGAAAAAGATATATTAAAGAAACTAAAGCTTCCACCATCCTGACACTGCTGTCCGTCATATGAAGGGAGACCTTCTCAAATGCAGATTGTAACCACATTTAATCTCTCAAACAGTAATACCAAAATATTCACATATAATCAGCACCCTCAGCATGTGTAGCAGCTCGTCTTTGTTAAAATAGATTATTTTGTAAGTGCAAATATGCAAAGGTCTCAGCCTTTACACTGAGAGGACACGCTGAGAGGACTGTGTTATAACTGAGGAACAGTAGTCTTTTGTAGTGTGTATTAATAAAACTGTTTGAGTTCAGCAAACATGTTCAGGTATAGTATGAAAGTTTTTACCTAACGCAGCATTTGAGAAGATCTTCTACTTCAAAAACATAAATATGGCAAGTACCTTGATCCCTTCATTTCACTTAAATAGCTTAATAACAATACTAGTTATCATATAATAACAAAATACAGTTTATATTCTGGCTTGCATACGCTGCCCGGTACAGAGTGTCTTAGTATTACTGAGGTCCCGCAAGAAAACACTGTTGAGGAGATGGCTCTCTTACATAAATAAACCAGTGACGGTGAAACAAACATGTTAAACGTGCCACCGTTGACAAGCGTGTTAACCCAACTACTTCCTCTCTGACACCCGAAACCACTTCCATGTACTCTCGACATGCATTGACCCCTGCCTCAACAAGGCATCGTTTTCTGCCACCATATCTCAACAGGAGCATCACAGTCACGTCTATACATCTCACCATAACTGCTTTTCTTATAACTCTGTCGCCGTAAACAGAGTTCATGCCAGAGGAGACTTGCTGGCATTCTGAGGTCTTTTGCCAGATGAAAACACAGCTGGCGGAAGTGCTTGTAAGAGGCTGGACAAAAAGCGGTGCGTCTGCTTTGGCACTTTTGTTGTGTTTTCAGTTCATCCGGTGCCTCGGATACCTCTTTTCCAATGCTACATGTTTCAGATAACAGTGGTATTAGTAACTCGTCCCTGAGCGTGCCACCCACAAGTCTCTCATCACTGCCATCCCCTGAAAACACTCCACAGAATCCCTTTATGTTGCAATCTGCTGTGAAAAATATATCTAATGTAGATAGTAAAGTATGTGAGATGGGATGAATTGTACCCTTAAATAATACAAAAACTCCAGAGCACCAAAACAGCACCAGAGCATCATAAAGGGAGGCTGGTTGTACAGGCGTGCAGTTTCTCTCAGACTCCGATGGAAACTAGAGGCAGGTGTCATTTCTCAGTGACCGCAGCAGCCATGGGGGTGCGTATGGTCCCACGTGCTGTGGCTGCCAGCTCCTCGATTTCTGCATTCAGTCGCCTGATTACCCACTCCATGGCTTCACGGCCCTGATGGAGAACAAACATAAAGCATGAGTCCAGAGGAGGGAATATCAAGAGAATTGCATCAAGCTGAAAAGAAGGACGGACAAGAATTATCTGTTGCCATTAAAGAAGAGCTGTGGTTCCCAACTTTAGGGTCCATACATAAATTTAAAGGGGTCGCAGGATAAATGGGTCAGTATGCTTCAAACAAAGTGCTTGTGGGATTGTCAAAAAGCATCTGAAACCCCCGCCGTCCTCACACCTTCCCAATGTTAGATCTGAGAGGGCTAAAATTGTATTTCCATTACACAAAGTTTTGTGTTTTTTCTTGGGAAGATATTAGATACTTTTAATAGTTTCAGGATCTGTAAAAATCTATTAAATGAAACAATCTGAAAAGGATAAGTTACTCTGAATTGCTCGCAACTTATGTCCACACTAGACATTGCTTCACTCATTCAACACATCAGAAGCTAAAAGCATTTATTATAATGTGGTGATATCATAAGCTACTTTTGGTATGATAATTAAGGTCCTGGTGTGAGAAATTATGTTTTTTTTAAGAGCAGGACACAAAAAATACATCAGTCTACATGTTTAGTTTAACATTTGTCATATTGAAAACTACCAGAAATGGGCCTCACACCTGAAAAGACAATTCAAAAAGGGATCTTATACCTTTCCAGCGTTAGCAGAGATGGTGCTGGCCATAACTCCCTCCAAGTAACTGCTCAGACTGACTCCTTTCACAGAGATGATAGCCTCCTGAGTCAGTATTGTTCTAGAGTTGAAAGGGGTTTAAAACAATCATGGTCACAAGTCTGTAATGCTTAAGAAATTAGATTTATTTAGAAATCTCTGCTATGTAAAAACTTACTTCTCTTTGTCCTCGGGGTGTGGTTTGTATGTTAACCTTTCATCCACAGACACCATGTTAGTGAAAGTGATCTGCAGAGGAGATGTCACAAGAGATGAATTAGTTAAAGATATGAAATGTCTTATATCACAGCCCACGGTGAGAACATGTGAGCGCAGCATTATGAACGTTCATTGTTGAAATGTGAGCTATCGACCGGTGGAACAAGTAAGACTTCATTCCACAGATGTTTCACCTTTTAACACACTAAGCTTATGTGTTCGAGAAGTCAAGGAAAGTGGATCTAGACGGGTTATGGGTGTTTTTGGTTGACATGCAAAACAGAATATGTTTTGTAAACAGATGAAAGGGTTTCATAAGATTATGTACTGTAAAAGAAAAGTGGGTAAAAATCTTCCATCTTTAATAGTTAGTTTATGTTGTAACTCTAAGCAGAAATAAAACTTAAGATCTGTTTCTGCTTGCATACGTTGGGTCCTGTGATAGTGTCCCATTTCAGCTGGCAGGACACCAAGATAAGATACTGCCTTACATTCCAATATGTGTATTGACACAAAGTAGGATATCTATGGGCGAGATTAAATTCCAGGCTGATTTCGATAAGGTAGAGACGTACATTTACTTAGCTGATGCTTTTATCCAAAGCGACTTACAGTAAGTGCATTCAACCATGTGGTTACAACCCAATAAATGCAAGAATCATGCAAGTACATCAACTTAGTGCAACATTTAGAAACAAGAAACAACATTTACACTCAAGTATACTGGCTGTCATGCACACACTGATTGGTTAAATCGCATCATTAAACCAAAAGAAGGGGGTGTCATGTCTCAAGTACTCACATTTGTGGACTGAAGTTCGAAAGTCTTCTCTTTGGGATCCACAACCGAGTGCTCCTGAACATACGTGTATGTTCGCGTGTTACCGATGATCTGAAGACAAAGATAGAAACAAGTTTTACTACAAACTGAAAATAACTGCTAAAACTGCTGTCTGATGTTACTTAATGTTCTTATTTTTGGGCTACTCAAAAAAAAATCATTAAGTACATCAAGCTTAACGCCCTGTATGCAGTTAATACACAAATCATCTGTTAACTTTGGCTTAATTTACCTGAAGTTTCAATTTCATGTAAAAATCAGTGTTTTCAGTGCAAACACACCAGTGCCAGCTGGGATTACAGTTGAATTATATGCAGTAAATCTGATCTTGTCTTGCTCACACTGAACCAATTTTTATTCATTTTCCTTGAAACTTTAATCTACAATTACAGTTTTAGCTCAATTTAAATCTCAGTTTGCGTAATTCACATTTAGTTTCTTCAGGCAGACCTCTGGGGACAAGTGGCTTCTTGTAGGTGTAGTTTAACCTAAAAATGTTTTTATGTACTTCGTGAAAATTAAAAATAAAGATTGAAATCTGTATGAATCTGATGCTCCAATCCGCTTCTAGACAGCTTGAGCTGTAACATAATGCAGGGTATTTTTTGTCATTTATCAAAAATAAGACTGATTATTTTGTTTTTCTTGGCATTTAACAACTATAGCTCCTATGAAGCCCTGAAAGCACCTCTTTAAAAAAGGAGTAATAATTCACATTCCCGTGTCGTAAGATTTCGGATCATAATTGTCAAATTAAATAAAAATGTAAACCCTCGTGACCTGTTTTATTTCAGTAGAGTACAGAGGTAAACTGACAGGAAGACATCTTCATGATACATCCAGTTTATACGTATACACTGAGGCTCAGGAGTGATTTGCTTTGAGACAATCTGATTAAGGGTTACGTTAATATGCTATCAATCACTGGGACAGTCTGTGTCATAGACTGCCCTTGGAATTAAAGGGGCTATTCATAGACGTCGTCACTGACTACAACCCCTTCCTCAGACATCTAAGCAAATGTCAGTGCTAAAGAACAGCAGCTGATTGGCCAATGTTTACACAGCCTACAACACGACTGAGTAGCAGGACATTATGTTTCTCCAGCCTTATCATTACTGAGTTCAGAAAGTCAAAGAAATAGGGGGAAAAGTTCAAATGACTCCGTCACTGCTTTGCATTCTAGTGACCTCTAGTTTTAACCCGAGCCCAACAGAGATGGAAAGTTACATCACATGCCGTCACGGGTTACATCTCAGCCATGACAGAAATGGCACTACGTGTCCTGTACAACACGAGCCCCGGCACACAGCCATGAACTCGCCTGGGCTCCAGTCAGCAGCCAGGTCTGCTGCTGCTATCCCCAGACAGAAATAGCCTTATGGGTTAAGGTCACGCTCACTGGCTGGAAAGCCTTAACCTACCACCGGTACATAACTGACTCAGACTATAACTGGATTATTGTGTCCTGTTTTATGGTCTAACTTTTAAAGTAAGTTTAAGCCATTTTGTCACAACAATGAGACTTTTTTCATCAAGTGTCATACTGCTTTGATTAAAAAGGCGTCAAAGAGAAGCACCCAGACCACGAGCACAAACTTGCACGTCAGGTCATGTGTTTCTCCATTCAGCTCACCTCACATGTGTGCATTTTAAGTGTGACCAAAGCAGTTGAACCACAAGGTTGCTGCAGCAAAATTTTTGATGAACAATGCTAGACTGCAGACCAATACTGCTGACACAGTCTGGGTTTTGAAACTCACAGATTTCACTATAGATGGAAGACCCCACTCCGTGCTGAGCAGCCTTTTACTGTGGAGGCGTCCCTGTTTGTCGATGTCCCTGTCCAAAACATCCACTCCGATCACACTGGGGTTCATGGGGTTGGGGTACTTCTGCATAGCAGCCTTGATCACCGTCTCCCAAGGATGGCTGTTGAAGGAAAGCCAAAACACAAAAGTATTATTGTAACATTGCAATATAAAATCATACAAATGCACACACTCTGACTTAGTTACAATTTTGTAAACGTGTTTAGAATGAAATAATACTTTCTTTACATTTTCAAGACCATAGTGAAAACAAAACACTGTAATATCCAACTGAACTTACTTTTTGTATTTTCATAATAAAACAAATCTACGAATAACTCAGTACCCTACATTCTTAGTTTGTAAGCTTATGTGCAGTGGTGGGATGTAATCAAGTACATCTACTTCAGTACTGTACCTAAGTACAATTCTGAAGTACTTGTCCTTTACTTGATTATTTCCATTTCATAGTACTTTGGACTTCCTCTCCACAACATTTAGTGGGAAATATTGTACTTTCTACTCCATTACATTTATGTGACAGCTGTAGTTACATTGCAAATTAAAATTTTACATACAACATGAATACGTACGTACGATCGCCTTACAAAATGTGAAGCATTGTTACAGATGAAACTATCTACAGTATATACAATGGTTAAAATAAGCTCCACTTTGACCAACTACAACAGTAAAATGCTACAGTAAATGACACTGATAACCCATTGATCTGATATATAATAGCATACCACTTACAGGGGCCATTTTTCTGCACTGATTAGTCTTACTTTTGATAGTACACTTTGCTAAATAATACCTACATACTTTTATTTAAGTAACATTTCAATGCAGGACTTTAACTTATGATTTTTAACAGTGTTGCATTGCTACTTTTACAAGAATCTAAATACTTTCACCACTGTGACATGTAACAAAGGAACCAACATGAGGGCACCAACAATTTGTTACATTTAAGTTAAAATTGATGTGTTGAAACAAAGCTAAATTAATATAGAGCTATTTTAATTTAGCCTGGCTTTAATGTTGGAGCAACACTGAAAAGTAAAGATGGCGGTCTTTCGAGTACACATGCGAGTCGAACGTAGTGGTGGACGGTTGCCACGGAGACGCGGGAACGCGCCGGCGTTGCCCAGTGACGCAAGCAGGCGCGGTAAAATGTAGGGGAAAGGTCGCGCGCTGGGGGCTGGCCCTGACCGGCTGATTACGCAATTTGACAGCTTTTTTTCAGCATCCAGACACCGACAGAATCGTGTTCACCTTTGATACGTTTTTTTGAAAATATGTGCGTTTTTAGGTGTTTGAGCGTGCCTTCTTACAATGTGGTAATCATAATTTTTTTTTTTT
>NTHP01000052.1:1475211-1501473 GCA_003416845.1 Oplegnathus fasciatus
AAAAGGCACCGACTGGCGTTACACGGAGGGAAATCTGGCTATGTAACGTTACTAGCTTCTACTACTAGCATACTAACACCAAAGTTATAACGTTAGTTAGCAGCTTTGTCTGGTTTAAGTTTTCTGTCATAAAGCACGCGCTGTTCACGGGATTAAAAACGAAGCCAGCGGACGTTACTTAACAGCCTGAACCAGACAATGAACCTCTGACAGCCGGAGCATCTCTAAACTCATCACCGGGCTAAGAAACAAGCCATCTTGCTAAACAGACTACTCACTTGAATACGTGCTCTGATGTCCAGAACTTCATGGTTTAACTAGCTGACCGATGCTGGTGGTGCTGGTGGTGCTGGGGAGCCGAGGAGTGGATTAGCCGGTCGGTAGCTACAGTCACACTGACTGAAATCAGTGAACTAAGTTCAAAGACAACCGCAAGTCCCCTCCCACTGGACCACAGCGGTCACATGAGGAGTATTAGTGACGCACTTCCGCTACTCAGTGCATGCCGCAAGAGTCCGCAGACAGCTGAATGAAAAATCTTTTCTATTTAAACTCCAGATTTAATGAACTGAAGGTAGAAAACCACACGAATATCGCCCTTCACCTTCTAGCATGTTTATTTCCTATGCAACTGTGTGACCTGCAGTGTGAGGATATATCGGCCATTTAACCTCCGGTGTTACACAATTCACCTCCGTGGAGGTTGAAAGTTCTCTGCAACCTTGGAAGAAAGAGAGACAGCAGGCTGTTGACGCAGCAGGGTCAACTCAGTGGTGAAATCTTCATGCAAATATTGCTCTGAAATATGTCTCTGTTGGGGCTATTTAGGTGCAATATTTGATGGGCTTTTTTATTTTTACACCTTAAAGAGAAGTATGATTTTTATGATATATGTTACAGAAACCAGCCTTGATCATTTTCAAACATTGTCAGCTGCAGAACAGGTTAGGACCCTGTGAATCTGAGAGGTCATGAGATGATTAACAGGATGGGAAAAGCATGAACAATATGTTTCTTCTAAAGAAAGTAATGTTTATGGTCTCAGTCTTTCTTATAATCTTTTTTTGTTGTGAATTACTTAATAAAAAATAATTTTACTTCTTCCTGACTCTAAAAATTATTTAAATAAAACAAGGAAAAAAACACTCTTTGGTTGAACTGGTCACAATCAAAAGACATAAGCAACCTGTGATGAAATGTTGCTTAATTTTAAGGGGTAACGAGCCAAAAAGGTTTGGAAACACCAGTCTACTGAAAGTTTTCTGTTGATGAGTGCTGGTTTCCTAATCTTTAGCAAAGATGTTAACCAGGCACCAACAAGTATTTATTTCTGAGAATGGCAGATTCCATATAATAATTTATGGTTATTAATTACACTTAATGCAACAGTACTAATCCTGCCGGTCAGGATCAAGTGAAATATAGTTTGATTTTGTTAACATACAAGTTGTTGGACTTTTTTGATTTTACTACATTTTCATGAATGCTCAAGCTAAACTTGGATTAATCCAACCCAGGTTGAGATCTTTTTTTTCCCTTCTTGACCTCATTGCCACCTTGTAACTTTAAGCAGATTGGCCTCTGTGTTTGCCACCGTAACCTATATTCACATGTGGGTTACATGCAGTATGATCTCCTTCATCCCTGTAAATGAGTCTAGTCGACTTTATTGTGGTAGCGCAGGGGCATCTCCACGTCATGTGTGCTTATCTCAGAGTGCAGACACTCTGGCCAAGTTATGTGTAATCTCTATGTCCCAGACTCTTTAACAGCGGGCGGAAAACTGTCTGACAGGTCCCGCTGTCACTGTGCTGTCAGAGAACCGTCCATCACTGCAGCTGAGTTTAGTCAGTTTTAGTCCAGTTTAACTTCAAATGATGAAACTGAAAGAAAAGTATTTTGGTATTTTTTTAGTGTTGTAATGAATGTTCTCTCTTAGAAATCGTCACTCTTTGGTTTTACTGTTTTTAATTACCGTCATAACTTCGATACAAAACACTCAATGCAACTTTACTACTTCTGTACGTCTGAAAAACAAATATTGGACTACCAGTGTTAACGTCACAATTTCATTTTTATGGCTGTGGATTATATAGAGCTGGCATAACATACAATTTTTCATATAAACATGCAAAAAAACTGATTTTCAAATATTTACTATAAAAGAAAAAATTGCAATCCTTAAAAACAAATATACAAGCTTACAAATCACCATCAAGAATACATAAAAGGCAGTTAGCAGTATCTAAATCAACTACAGGCATAAATTAAACTACAAAAGTTCCTTTTCAGACCAACAATCCCTCATACGATTTCCACATTCTTGCAACAAGGTGTCAAACTTACACAGCACACTGTATGCCCTAAGTCTGCTACTCATCTACAGTGTCTTTGCTCGTTTCAGTCACTGTTTCCAGTTTAACTTCCACCCGAGACTGAACTTTCGTTATCGCTGGTGATGAGGGTCCCTCCTCTTCTTCGTCCTCTTCTTCCCAACCTAGATCAGCAGTGGCGTCTTGGTACTGCTGGTACTCCGACACCAGGTCGTTGAGGTTGCTCTCTGCCTCAGTGAACTCCATTTCATCCATACCTTCCCCTGTGTACCAATGGAGAAAAGCCTTGCGTCTAAACATCAGGGAGAACTGCTCGCCCACACGGCGGAATATCTCCTGAATGGCTGTGTTGTTGCCGATGAAGGTGGAGGCCATTTTGAGGCCTGGGGGTGGAATGTCACACACGGCGACCTTGACGTTATGGGGGATCCAGTCCACAAAGTAGTTGCTGTTTTTCTGCTGGATTGCAAGCATCTGTTCGTCTACTTCTTTGGTGGACATCCGGCCACGGAACATGCCAGCAACCGTGAGGTAGCGCCCCCTCCTTGGGTCGCATGCCGTCATCATGTTGCGGGCATCAAACATCTGCTGGGTGAGCTCTGGCACCGTGAGGGCTCGATACTGTTGGCTGCCGCGCGCCGTCAGGGGGGCAAAACCTGGCATGAAGAAGTGGAGGCGAGGGAAGGGCACCATGTTGACAGCCAGCTTCCTCAGGTCTGCGTTGAGCTGTCCGGGGAATCTCAGAGAAGTCGTGACCCCACTCATGGTCATGGAGACCAAGTGGTTGAGGTCCCCGTAAGTCGGCGTGGTCAGTTTCAGCGTGCGGAAACAGATGTCGTAGAGGGCCTCGTTGTCGATGCAGAAGGTCTCGTCTGTGTTCTCCAGGAGCTGATGCACTGACAGGGTGGCGTTGTAGGGCTCCACCACCGTGTCAGAGACTTTAGGGGAGGGCATGACGCTGAAGCTGTTCATGATGCGGTCGGGGTACTCCTCTCGGATCTTGTTGATGATGAGGGTTCCCATGCCAGAGCCAGTGCCACCCCCCAGTGAGTGAACCAGCTGGAAGCCCTGCAGGCAGTCACAGCTTTCACTCTCGTTTCTAACTCTGTCAATCACCTGCTCCACCAGCTCCGCTCCCTCCGTGTAGTGGCCCTTTGCCCAGTTATTCCCAGCTCCTGAGTTCCCTGTAACACCAAAATAAAGGTGTGTAGGTTAATCTCGTTCTATCACTTATCACAGTGGAGGGAAACATGCAATATGTATTTCAATAATGAAAACTTAAAAGTTGTGCCACTTCTTTATAGATGGAGCACTGCATTGCATTAAGATTCCCAATTCCATGTTGCCAACAAATGTTTCTACTTTTCTTTGGTTATATACTCACAACTTCAATTTAGCTGATGTTTTTGTTTTAGAATTAAATTTAAGATTTGCCATTGGATAAAGTGAAAAATGCTTCGTCATCAAGCTGAACACAAGGCTGTTTTTCTTACTAGAAGGTTAAAATTTTATAAATACTCAATTTTCACCCAACGTTAACATGATACAACTTAGAAGCAGGATTTATTCATACACCAGTTGGGAGCATTTGTATCCAAAGCACCAGGCACAGCAGTAGCATGAGTATTTATAGTTTAGTGCTGTCCTTTCCTTTTCCACGTAGTAATAAAAATTGCCTCCTTATAACAACATAAAAGCAAGACAGTATTAGCAGGTATTCCCCGATATGACTGTTTTGTTATTTGTCTCACCATGGATGAAGTTGTCTGGCCTAAAAAGGGCCCCGATGCGGCTTCCTCTTATACTGTCCATTGTACCAGGCTCCAGGTCAACAAGCAGGGCCCTGGGGACATGTTTACCACCTGCAAACAGAATGGAGATGTATTATTAATGTGGCCTGAAATGAGCATCCTGAACATAAATATGTCCTCACTTTGTGTCAAAGTTAAACAGTAATATTTAAAAAGAACAATCGAAATAAAGTGAAATAGAAAGAAAATTGCAGCTATTAAATGAGCAATTTTATATATATTCAGTAACTTCTCTATTACCATGTGCCTCATTGAAATAGACGTTGACCCTCTCCAGCTGGAGGTCGCTGTCTCCGTCATAGATGCCGGTTGCATTGAGCCCGTGTTCCTCACTGATTACTTCCCAAAACTAGACAGACAAAAGCAAAGAAGGAAATCATCATTGTAATACCAAAGAACTCAAGTTGTTTACTGAAATTTAGTTGTACTCAAAATGTTAAAAGTTTATCTGTTTGAAGAGATGAGAGAATATGAATACAACAGTTATCTTCCTCTGTTTTACACCTTTCACCTCTTGGTCTTTATATGGTTGCTTTCCCATGAGACATCTGTGGAGATTTTTATGCAGTTGGGCATAATAATTGTTTTATTTGCATGTACCTTTTCAGTCAGTGTATTACTGCCAAATCTATGCTTACTCTGACTCTTTCAAAGATGGGTACATGCTAAAATGCATCCCTGCTTATTGAAGTGTAACTTCACCCCCAGATCTGAGCCTAACTCCACCCACCGCATAATTTTGAAAAATGCTAAAAAGTGGGCATGGGGCAAGGTGGGCAGGAGTTGCTCAGTGATATCCCTTGGCCAGAGAAAAATGGAGAGCGAGACAGAATCGCACTCAAGGGTGTGATTAGAGGGAGTTAACTTTCATTTTTTTATATAAATTTCATGACATAGATAGATTCCAACCAGTCGACTCTGTGTCAGCATTGGCCTTGCAAGGTTCAGGGCTGATTTAAAACAGTAGATGACGTGTCGAGCATTATTCAACCCATGAAATGCCGATTTTTATAAATTTGGTAAGAGATGTGAATATTAACACCAGCGTTGATGTGTTTTATGACAGTACAGTCATATCATTTAGTTTACAGCTCAAAAAACATGTTTAAGTGTGCAGCATCTCTTTAAACACAAAAGCAGCCATCACTTTACGCAATAAAATGATAAAGATAGTTAACAGAATAACAGCTGCTTGAGACTGCCACGTTCTCCAATGTCAAAAAGCATTATGTGTGACTTCAGCTGTATTATCTTGTAGTTCCTCTCTCTTGTTTCGTGTTAGCCATGATAAAAATGTCCCACCCATGCCAGTCTCGCTTTGGCCCTTATCTATTCCCTGAATGCTTGACAGGGAACACCCTGTGTCACTGACAACTGTTGGTGGCAACATGACAAGGAACAGTACATGTCAAAATATGCATCATAATTTTAAAAAAGTAAAATAATATAAGTGATTTCTTTTAAATCAAATCGATTTCACTTAAATATTTAAAACATTTCCTCATTTTATCTCAGCTAGCGTGACAAAACACTGCTAATTTTCTTTCACACAGTGACTTCAGTAAGAATATGATATGACACTACTAGTTTATATTCTAACAGATTCATCTCAAAATGACATAAGTGGTCTTGATGTGGGCCGTGGATATAAACAGAACATTTCAGAACACTTCCAACACAGTCAAGCTTAATACGCACAACTTTAAAAGTGAAGAAGGATTTTATTTTGTTACCTTTGAGCCGATCTGGTTGCCACATTGTCCAATCTGCAGATGTACAATTTCACGCATGATGATCGGGCTACAGTACACAGAGCAGCTGGGGGTCTCTGATAGGTTTCAGTCCTCTAACCAGTCTTTTATATAGTACCAGAAATGATGTCATCAGTGATGTCAGGAAGTCACCCCAGTCAATAATATATGAGAGGCCACTAAGACACTGTGAAAACTCTTACTAGAAGAATAAATAAACAAGCATAAATACATTTTTACATGAGGGAGTTATAGTTTTATACTCTTTAGGTAGTTTAGGTAGGCCTACTCTGTCTCCCAATATGCTGCCTTATGTTTTGTTGTATATCTGTAGGTTTCATTTTGTTTGTACACTGTATTGCTTGTAAATAATACAATAAAAGTATTCAATCGAATTAAAAAGGAATTATTAATAATGGAAAAAGCATATAGTAATTCCTATTGTGTAAAACTTAGTGAAAGAATTTATACCACAACTTCTTAACTTCCTAATATATCATGAATTAATGAATGATCAACTGTTGCAAAAGAAAACAGTTGGAAAACAATGATGCACGACAAAACAACATTATTATATCAACTCTATGTTGCTAAAACACATCTGTGAGCTGTACCACCGACCAAAACCAGGAAGGAAGTGAAGAGAAGATGGAAGTAGTGTGTTTCTCTGCCAGTGTCAGATAACACCCATTTTATTAACTGCATTAATATGATTATACTGTATACACACAGACAAATACCAAACAAGTTGGAAGGAAGAATTAGTTTTAAATTTTAGAGATTGTTATACGACAATTTGCTGCCTTTTCACAGCAGAAGAGTAATAACGGATCCCCATTTTTCCTCCCTAAAGGATCCAGATGTTACAAAATGAACTGTTTTCCATTTTCAGCCACTAAGTCAGCATAGGTGTAATGATAATGGAGTAAAATGTGCAGCAGTTGGGACATTATGTATAAAAGATGCTACCATCTAGAGGGCTATCACTGGTATAACATGATATCACTGGAGCAGTTATTGTTTCATAGATAAGCAAGTTGATTTGAATTGTACATTTCAGCATTTTATCATGTCAGGAGTTATCAAGCATTCAGACTCCAGCACACATTTTTTCTATAAAATCAAGACAATTGATTATTAGGCCTAATTTTTAAACAGCATTGTTGTTCTTACATCCTTACAAATAGGGTCTTTTTTATGACAGACATTCTTGACATGTCACAGTATAAAGCACAGGTGTAAATAACAAAATTTATGATGGCTGAATTCCATTTAGCTGCTTTCGGTTTCAGGGTCCTGGTGTTGTTCACGCTGGCTCACTGTCATGGCTTACTGGGACGCTTGAACAGGACAGAGCCATCATTAATGTTATTAGTAACACCTGTGCTTTTCCTACTATTACAAGTAGTACAAAATATCTGCTGTGAAAAAAACAGCTATTGTATTAATGTTAGAAATGGTAGCAGCATCTTTTGTTAAAGGATATTCACCCCAGGACACGTGTGGCACAATAACTGAATGGTTGTAACTGTTCCTGTCCTGGGTTCAGGGAATTTGCTTGTTCTTCAAATGTTTGCTCAGGTTTCCTCCATCAGCTCCAGCTTCCTCCCACATGTTATATTGTTTAGATTGATCACACATAAATATCATTTACATGTGAATGTGTTTCTCTCTTTGTGAGAGACTGGCAACCTGTCCAGGTGCTTTACCTTTAACCCCTCTGCACTACTTAGTTATCTTTTTGTTGAAGTCGATTTCCATGAGCAAAGTTGTCTGTTTACCTGATGACATCAAATACATAAAGGTTGTCTAATATTATGGGTAGATTGTGTTTATGAAAAGTTGATTTAGACGGGGATCCGCAAACTGAATGAAAAGATATTTTTGTCAACGAGTCGATGTTTTGTTTTTACATTGCTTTACATTTTCCTTGTGTGTGTGTAATGTAGTTAACTATTTAACATCATATGGAGTTCACAAAGTCACCAGTTTAAACCTGACTAAGTATTACAATATTATTAAAGCACAGGATGATGATAAATATAAAGGACCCTGCAAACTCTCCATTACTCATATCACCACATTTGAATAAGTGTGATTTGTTGTTGCGGTTAATACATGTATTTTCCACTCAAAGGTTCAGTGTTTACAGGTACGGTGTACCAGCAGTGATGGAAGATGTACTCAGATCTTTTTACTTAAGTGCCAAGACTACAATGTAAAAATACTCCATTACAAGTAAAAGTCATACATTTAAAATCCTACTTAAGTAGAAGTACAGAAATATTATCAGCAAAATGTACTTAAAGTAAGAAAAGTACTCATTACAGATGCATCAACGCATAAGCAGCATTTTACTGCTGTAGCTGTTGGAGGTGGCTAGTTTAGTCCAGTGGTCCCCGGCCTAGAGGTGCAAGATAAACCTGAAGATAAATATGATTAATATGGTGGGAAAGAAGGAAAACAAAGTTCTGACACACAAATTTGTTTTCAGTTTTGGGGCTTTTCTCTAATCTTTGCTCTCTTTTTTTGTGAAATAGAGGAGAGTTTTACCTCTTTGGGCCTCCAACAATGATGAAAAATAAATATAAAGTTTAGAGGGAAATGTCTTTTTTCTGGAACTGAAACGTGACAAAGGGCCCCAACTAGACAGTGCTGCACTAGTTTTTTATGTAAAATCTTAATTTGAAAAGTAACTACAACTGTCAATGTAGTGGAGTGATAAATATACAGTATTAAATGGAAATACTCAAGTAAAGTACCACAAAATTGTACTTAAGTACAGTACTTGAGTAAATGTACTTAGTTACATTACACCACTGTATACACTGTTTGGGTATTTACCAGAAAGTGTTGCCTTTATAAAAGAAGAGTAAGTTCCTGGTGTGCGTACACAAAGTTTGTTAAACAGCACAGAGGAACACGATGAGTTCACAGAACAGGAAGAGTGTTTGTTGTTGTGAGAGATTTAAATATTGCCTTTAACTTGCATCTAAGATTCAAGTCATTACTCCTTCAGTTGTCTGTTGGGGTTCATTAGAAAGCCACAGTAGCATTTAGTTGTCACTGATGACCTTTATGTGTTTTGCCCTGAGCTTCTTTCCCCTGCCTTGTGACGTATTTGTGGAGGGAGGTGTGTGTGTGTGTGTGTGTGTGTGTGTGTGTGTGCGCCAGTCTGTCTGCTTGTCTTCTCCATACAGTAAGTGCGTCTGTGGGTGTATGATTTGTGATGCACAGTGTTTCCATGCATGTGTGTGAGAGCTACAGAGATGTTTAAAAATTCAGGTCACCATTGGGTGAGTTGAGCTGACAGGACATCTGTGTTGCATTTTAAATGTTTCTCAAACTGTATCGATCAATTTCAATAATGCTGCAACTGTTAGGAACAACAGTCTAGCCATGGGGTTTAAAAGGAGCTCATGGAAATAAATTATATTGTACTGTAATGCCAAAGATTAGCAGGACTAAGACAAAGCACATTGAGGTTTATCACTGCCAACCAAAGATATCGTTGCAGGCACTGCAGTGAACAACATGTAATATGTATGAACACTTTAATGTTGTATTTTTGTTTGACAAAAACAAGGTCAAATTACTTCTTGTTTGTCATTTTCCGAAGCTTTCAACCACATCTTGTAGCCTTTCTCAGCTAATAAAGTTGTTCAGTTGTCATGGAGATGGTTTAGTTTGTCCTCACGTGTCCTAAATATGGAGTTCCTGTCATGTGATTAGCAGTGATAACAGTATATTTGTTGTTATAAAATGTAAAAACTGTAGTATTATTGCAGTTTGACCTTATGTATCGTGTAAGGCAACCTGCTGAGACATAAGAAGACATGAGGACATAATAACTTAAAGGCTGTAATGTGGGAATATACCAAAGCACACCTGATCATTTTGCTTTTAAATGTGTAAATTTGAATATAATAAATAAGAAATTTAAAAAATGTCCATTTGTTTCTCTACATTTACTACACTAACTGTCACTCTGTTTTAAAAATTAGCATTAAAAAGGATGTTGGGATTGAAACTTAAAGTTTAGGACTTGCCTCTGGACTTGTTGGTCCTGGCTCAGAACTTTTAATAACCAGACTTGAGACTTACACTGACTTGCTAAACAGTGACTTTGTCTCTGCCCTCATAACCTGCATGGAACAACTTGACTGAAGAGGATCAGTGGACAAAGTATCCTTCACTTTTTATTATCATTAGTGTTATTAGTATTTGTATTATTGCTACTAAATGTGTGTGGTGGAATTTACTGTTTTTACTTGTGAGTATGGTTCATTTTTATAACTTAATTTAAAGGTTTTCAGTGTTATTGATTGATGTCTTTTGGTTGATAATCATGTTGCTTCAAAGAGGGCGCCTCTCCCCTTCTGTACCTCTGCTTCATGACGCTCCGGGCAATCATGTGATCCGACCTGCTTCAATCCAGATGCGTCAAGCGGCAGCAAGGAGGAAACAGGAAGTCCTTCAACCTTATCTTCAAACTAAAAGCACAGCATTTATTTCGCCTTATGATAAGAAAATATAAGTGTGATGAGTGTTATTGATTGATACATGTTACGTTCTAAGTGTTTAGTGTGACAGGGACATTATAGGAAAAAAAATCAATAATTGTTTTTATGTTTAACTACAGCTCCATGCCTAAATGTTGTTCTGATTTACAGTGTGCTACTTGGGGATAGACCACTCTTATGATATGATCATAATGTTTTGTGAGCATTGTAATTATATCAGTAATATGTTTTATTCTATTTTTCTATTTATAGTTATTGTATTGTAATGTTAGGTTGCTGGAAAGTTTTTGTTGACGTGCCACAGTGTAATTAATCACAAATGGTAATTCATTCATAGCATTGGCAACAAGAAATGTAAATCTTATGAATAATAAAAATTATTTATGGTTCACAATTTGCAACAAACAAATAAAGTTCTTGTGTTGGGTAATCCTCCATTAAGCAGTGGAAATAGTACATTTACTCTACTTAAATGCAGTTTTGAAGTAGGCTCCTTATATTTTTTTTATATATTTTTATAGTTTTTCCATTTTATTTCCATCTTTTGCACGACATTTCAGAGGGAAATATTGTACTTTTTACTCCGCTAATTTTATTTGACAGCTGTAGTTACTAGTTGCTTTTCAGATTAAGATTTTATACAAAAAAACGTATGATTAGACTATAAAATGCAATATATTGCTGAAGATAAAAATCAGTGGTTCCCAACTTTTTTTGGTTTGTGACCCCTTACAAAAAAAGTAGTAGCAGTTTCACCAAAGAGACATTTCCCCTCCCCTAAACTTCTGATGGTGTCATTTAAAAAACTGTTCAAGAGCCCGAATGGTCAAATCCATCTCCTGTAAGTATAATCAGGAAAATGTAAAGTATTAAACGTAAAAGTACTTGATGCAGAACAATTTCCCCTGTGATTGTTGACCTATTATATATTATATCATTAGATTATTATTACTGATGCATTGATGTAAAAGTAGGATTTTACTGAGGTGGGGCTCATTTTGAACTATCCTCTATAGGACTGCAACTATTGATTACTTTCTCAATTACCAAGAGCCCGATTAATCAGCTATTCGTTTCATATCTTTCGTACATGTTCATATGTTTTTTGTGCAAAATCTTAATTGTAAAGTAACCAGTAACTAAAGCTGTCATATAAAGTGGAGTAGAAAGTAAACTATTTCCTTATAAATTGTAATGGAGTTCAAGTTCAAGCTCTTTATTTTCATGTGCACAGCAATTACCGTGATTACAGTAAAGCAGTCATTGGAGTTTTCAGGCTCCCCCCAACAATGCTCATACGATATGTATTAAAAGAAAATCACACAAGTAAAAGTAAAAATGAGAATCTAAGACATAAAATAGTGCAGTGAAGTTAAAATATAGGAATAAAAATATAAGATATATAGATAAAATAAAATATGAAATGTATTTGTACATGTATTTGATAGCTTTAGTTACTAGTTACTTTTCAAATTAAAATCATTAATACAAAATATAAATCAACTAATAAATTATGATGTAACATCATAGGTTAAGCTACCCAGCAGTTTATAAAATGATTAAAATTAGCACCGCCTTTATAAGCTGCAACATCAAAACGATATACGCATTAATGTGTCAGTAATTATAAACATAATCCAGTTATTCGAGATTCAACACTTTATTGCCATTTCATCATAGTCGATAGGGATTTGGTTTGGTGAGCCCACTTTTACTTTTTGAATGCAGGGCTTTTACTTGTAACAGTATTTCTACACTGTAGCATTGCTACTATTACTTAAGTTAAAGATTTGAGTACTTCTTCCACAGCTGGTACTTAGTTAGGCCTACATTCCAGAGGTGGAAGGCAACAAAGTACATTTACTTAAGTACTGTACTTAAGTACAATTTTGAGATACTTGTACTTTACCTGAGTATTTCCATTTTATGCTTTATACTTCTACTTCACTACATTCCAGAGGGAAATATTGTACTTTTTACTTTACTACATTTGTCTGTCAGCTTTAGTTACTAGTTACTTTTCAGATTTAGATTATTGAATACAAAATATATTAATAATATATATGAACTAATAAATTAGGATGCATTATTATAGGTTAAGCTACCCAGCAGGGTATAAAGTCATTACAATTAGCTCCACCTTTACCAGCTACAACATTAAAGTGATAAACACATCAATGCATCAATAATTAGCCTATAATCCAATAATAAAATATATATGATTGTGAAATGGGCCATTCTGCATAATGAGTAGGCTACTTTTACTTTTTGTACTTTAAGTATATTTTGGTGCTAATACTTTTGTTAACATTTGAATACAGGACTTTTACTTATAACAGAGTATTTTTAGTATTTCTAGTAGTATTTCTTACTACTTTTACTTAAGTAAAAGATCTGAGTACTTCTTCCACCTCTGCTACATTCCACCACTGGGAGAAACTATGCGTACTGGTCATGAAGCTTTTCCACGAGGGAGGGCTTTATTGTGAAAGTTTCAACCAGAAGTCGAGATTGTCGTCACGAGGAGCTTGACCACCGTTCTTCGTTCCCAGGGTTCCGTGAGAGCCGTTTGCCCCACCCCACCTCTTCAGCGCTATCTATCTCAATGTACAATTCTCAGAGAAAAAAGGGGGCAAAAATAATTCAGAGTAACACCGCAAAGAAACGATCCTCATCTCCCCGACCGGTTCATCGGAGCAGACGCGGCCTGTCGGCGGTAAAAATAAATGTCTCGCCGTTGGACCAGTGATTGAAAACACCGCGGTATGTTCATGTATCATGCACATGTAACCATAATCTACCATACGGATTCAAAGGGAATACAAAAAGCTGAGAGACTTGACAGCGGGCTGTACCTGCGCCAAACGGGAAAATAACGGAGGATTTTTTCCACGAATATCACCTGGATATCGCGTTATAGTCAAGGACATCTAACTGCCAAAAACCGCCTTCGCTCGCGCGGAGAAGCTTCCCGATGTGAGGAGAAATACAAATTAACGTTACGGAGAGAAAAAGGACGGAGAAGGGGCCTTTTTTTTGGGTCTGGTCAAACCCTCCGAAAAACGGCGAGCACCAGCATCTGTTGACGGGGAGAGGAAATAATTTTGACATCGGCTAAAAAAAGGATATTATTGATAAGGTTGCTAACATCAACGACGACAACCCACCCCCCTTTAAAAAAACGGTGTGTAATGTGACGGATTTGAAAGACGGTTGTGATAGAGAAAGAAGCCCCGGTGTAGTCTGATGATTCACATGCCGTCATTTTAAGAGGAAATATTTATTTTTTAATTTTTTTTTCACCCGCCCTCTGATGTGCTTTGGTTAGGTGGAGAACGGATTGCAAACAACTCCTAAAAATAATAACCTTAAATATATATTTAAAGGGAAAAGGTGGAGCAAAAAATAGGGCTTTGGTTTGTGAGTGGAAATGAATTGAATGGCAGTGTGACATATCTGCCGAAGATGGGCTCCAGAGGAGACATTTGCTAAGAAAATTGAACGTAAAAGCGTGAAAATATATATATATTTAAAAAAACACAAACGTTTAAATTAACCTCCCCACCCCTTTAAGGAAACAGGACCACCGACGTTCATTCATGTACATTGCAAGGCTGGAAATTTCACATCCACTCTCATATCAATGTTGATGACTTCATTGCGGATTTACAGTGAAAAACACAAGAATCAAGCGTCTGAGAGGGCGGCATCGTTGCTCTGCTCCTCTCTGAGTGATCTCTTGTTGATAAATTGAGAGTAAATAGCCACATCCATCCATACATATCGTGCCAAAAAAAAAGCCTGGTGGAGCCCACCGTCTACTACCTGGCAGGTTTACTGTTCCCTCTGCATCTGGCAACATAAATGTCACCCATTTTGAGCCAGGTGTTCCTCTGTTGGGCCAGTCTAGGAATTTAGGGTTGATTGATTTTTTCCCCCCTTCTGATCAACACCCTCCCCCCCTTCCTTCCTCCCTCCCTACACCCACCCACCCAACCAACCACCCACCCTGCCTCCCCCTGAACCTACACACTGGGTTTTTGGGAAGATGGGCTGTCTTGGCAATAGTAAGACCGAAGACCAACGAAATGAGGAGAAGGCACAGAGGGAAGCCAACAAAAAGATAGAGAAGCAGCTCCAAAAAGACAAACAGATATACCGGGCGACTCACCGGCTACTACTATTAGGTAGGTTTTGTGATATTCATCATCGATATGTGTGTGTGTGTGTTTTCAGTTTAGGCCTGAAGGTCCATTTTGTGCTGAATTGTTGCACCCACTGAAAGTGTATTTTCAGCTGTTCAAACAAATCTAATAAGCCATTGTTTCAGATTGTACCCATGAAAAAGAAAATGTTTTACAGCCTGTAACAGTGAAGCATCAACAAATGATGCAATGACATGATGTCACTACACCAGCAGGTTTACAGTGTCTTGACACAGGACAGTTGAAAAGCAGGCCTGTCTTCCTGCATTCATGGGTCATTATGGAGCATGGTTACAGAACATGTGAGAGACGGTGGACGGACAGGCGGACACCATTTGTGTTAAGGCAGCATGCAGAGGCTGGTGGTGGGGATATGAGGGGGGGGGTGGGGACAGCAATAAGCGTTTTGTGTGGTTGTTTCTTTTCTCCACACGAGACGCACACGGCTAAAATTTGTGATGTGTTTGTACAGATGCTGGATGCCTTCACCTTGAGTTATTCAGGCCCATAGACTCCATGTTTGACGCTGTTTTCTCAGACTCCACGCTCACCTTTGCATTATCCTCTCCACACCAGCTACTCTGCAAATGGATGTCGTTTAAAAACTCCACTAATTTTAATTTCATAAAGCTATTTCTGGCTTTATCATCCAGGCCTCCGTGTCACGATACAGTCTGAACCTCAAGGCCAGAGCTGGTATCCTGCTAAGCCTCTTGGAGTACGGAGAGCAAATTAGGATTACTATTAGGATTACTAGCTTCCCTTGAATGACTGTCCCGTTCATTCTAATGTGAAATTGATCCTAGATTTGTACACTTACACTTAGGCTCTAAATAGCAGGCCTGTAGCCTAGCTGCTTGTGTACAGGTTAGGAGATGTGATGGCCTGGCTTCTTTCATTTTCAGTTTGCAAGGACACATGTAGGACGCATTTATCATGCCAGAATTATGGAGAATGACATTTGTGTCCATCTGTCCTGAATTATATCTCACTTCTGTTCAAATACAGTACACTTGAGACAATATTCTGAGCTGTTCCAGTTAGACCGATTCTTCCTGTCTTCATCCCTGATGCTGAGAGTCCTCCTCACATCTGGAGGCAGTGGTGGAAGAAGTACTCAGATCCTTTACTTCAGTAAAAGTACCGATACAACAGTGTAAAAATACTCCAATACAAGTAAAAGTCCTGCATTCTACCTCCTACCTAAGTTGAATTACAGACGTATTATCGGTATTAAAAGCAAAAATTCTCGTTCAACAGAAACAGTATTACAGTATTAGATTGTTAATACTGATGCAAGTGCCTAAGTATGATTTTACTGTTGTAGCTGGTCGAGGTGGAGCTAGTTTTAACTTTATATAACGTAGGTAAAAGGGTCAATTACAATATATAATGTCTTTAATATCGTATAAATCTGAGGGGTCATGAGATGATTAATGGGGAAGGAAAGAAATGCACAAATTTGTAACAATTTTTGGACTTTTCTCTTGTCTTTGCTTCTTTGTGAAATATTGGATTGTTTAACCTCTTTGGACATCAAATGGTTATTTGAATGAAACCAGAGGTCTCTTTTTGGTAGAACTGCCAACAACTCTTGGACAGAAATGTGACAAGGGGTCCACCAAAATGCCTGAACCTTCCTGGATCCGGTATCCAATGACGAGCTTTAAACCATCATCCACTTGTCTCACATGGATCCCTTTTCTGGATATTTTAGTCTCTGAAGGAGTACAACTCTTGTACAACTCTTAATAAACACTTTCTGAGTTATTTTTCTCTCCTCTTTCTGCTTTCAGGGGCCGGTGAATCCGGGAAAAGCACGATAGTCAAACAGATGCGAATACTGCATGTTAATGGCTTCAACGCAGAGTAAGTGTTGGTTTCCTCTATGTTTTGTTCTGTATCTGTGTTGTCAATCACACACACCCCTTCAGCACATTTGACCACTAAGGCACTACAGACAGTTTTGGTGGTTTTATTTACAGAATATAAAAAAGAATAATTATGATTGGGTGATACTGACAGGATCAGATATGAAAACATTTGTTGGGCAGACACCTTGATAGTGTGATGATGTTTTGTGGAGGACTATTCACAAGGTACAGATGACAGGAATGACCTTTAGTAATACTAATGGCATGCAGATAGAGGGTCCATTTCACTCAGTTAGAACGGTAAAATGAGTTATCATCAACGATGTGCAGAGTGACAGTTAATGAAGACAGACATCAGCAAACATGTCTGTGTCTTTTAAAATGCTAAAAGACATAAATGCTGTCATTAAAAAAGGGCTGGAAGCAAGATTTAGTTTGTGAAAGACGCTAAAGATTCAATATTCTAATTGTACTTTGACAGGAATGACTTGTTGTATATATAAGTGCAGAAAATTGTGTCATTTTGCTGTTATGCAGCTTTTAAATCATTATTTAAGCCAGATCACACTGAGCTGAAACAATTACTCGATTAGTCAGTGGACAGAAAATGAATTGGGAACTACTTTGATCATCGATTAGTCGCTTGAATCATTTCTCAAGCACAGATGTCCAATATTCTCTGGTTTCTGCTTCTCAAATGTGAGGATTTGCTGTTTGTGGTTATATCATATTTATTCAGTTGATATCACGGCAAATTAAAATGTCGTTGGGTTTCAGACTGTTAGTCGAACAAAACAAGACTTTTGATGAACTTTTCACTATTTCCCATCCTTTTATTCCATTATTATTCCATTTTATAGACTAAATGATTAATTGATCAATAGAGAAAGTAATCAGCAGATTAGTCAATAATGGAAATAGTTGTCAGTTGCAGATCTGTAACAATATTACAATAATCAAATCCAAGGCAATATTTTCACTTCATCTTCATAATATCCTTAACGTGATACGACGAAGCAGAACATGATTACCTTCTCGTTCTGAAATGTGTTTTCTTGTGTCCTGGGACGGTTTGGTTGGTGTCATAAATTAGCAACTGTGCTTCTCAGCCAAAAAGAAAGGAAAAGTAGCTTTTTCCTCTCATTTTGTTACGTGACATTGATATATAATTGTATTGATTATTAGAAGGAAAAAGTTAGGATGAATTTCTAGACATGAATGGATCTTAATCGGTTGAAACTGATTGCCTGGCTGGTACACAAAAAGTATTTTTCCAATTTCCATTGGCACGGAAGGATAGACTGTTTTAAAAAAAACAAAACTATCCAGTATGGTCTAATGAAGAAAATGAAGTCAAATGTTTTGGAGTAAATACCCAAAATAGAAGAATGCTTTATCTTCTTCAGGTTTTCATGGAA
Source organism: Oplegnathus fasciatus (assembly GCA_003416845.1). Lineage (NCBI taxonomy): Eukaryota > Metazoa > Chordata > Actinopteri > Centrarchiformes > Oplegnathidae > Oplegnathus > Oplegnathus fasciatus. The sequence goes on from NTHP01000052.1 coordinate 1,493,127, forward strand.
ACATTGCCTTGGGTGTTTTTCAAGCCACCCTGTCTTGTGAATTTCCTAAAACTCAAATCCCAAATTGATGCAATGGAAACAAAAGTCACATTTTTCTGCTCTTAATCATCTGTTTCCTAGAAAGGGGTTGTGGGGTAGGAGCATCATCATGTGCTTATTTTTGGGTCATGTCGAACAAATGCTCTTCATAGACTCAGACGCTCTGGTGTAATGATAAACCCACAGTCGGCTGTCACTCCCTGGTTGTGTTTAGCTCTGGGGAGTTTGTTGCTTTCTTTGGGCCGGAGGGTTTCACCTTGCTGGGCTTCCCCTCTGGGTGCAGGGCCAGAGCCAGTCAGCACAAGGTCCTGGGAGGATGGGGACAGGAGGAGATGATGGGGAGTGACATAGTAATATAGGAGAGTGAGGGGGACAGTATGGCTGAGATCGGTATGGTAGTTCATTTCAAACTGGGTGTTTTGTTTGGTCTTTCTTTGTTGAGGTGCTAGTGTAAGGAATGTAGTCTTTCTCTACTGTAAGCTGTGGGAACGAGGAGCTCTGTGAAGCCACTCTTACAAACATCTCCTTCCTTTATGGAAATAATCAGATTGATGATGTTTTTAAGCTTTTTGTTTGGTAATCAAAAAGTGGGATCACGAGTTTGACCCCTGAGTTTGAGAACTTTTCGCAGCTGAGTCAGCACTAATAAACATAAAAAAACGATATCCCCGAACCAGAGAATCAAGGCCCTCTGTTACCTTGAAGCATCTCTATTTATTGTGAGAAAAATATATATTGTAATATAGGGCTGCAGCTATCGATTATTTTCGTTATTGATAAATCTGTGGATTATTTTCTCAATGAATCATTTAGTTTATAAAATGTCAGAAAAGGTGACATCTTCAGATGTCTTGTTTTGTCTGAGCAGTCCAAAACCTGAAGATATTCACTTTACTATCATAAAAAAACTAGGAATATATTCACATTTGAGAAGCTGGAACCAGTGATATTCTTAATGTTTTTGCTTAAAACAATAACTTAAACCACTGATTCAATAGTTTATCAAAATTGTCACCATTAATTTTCTGTCAGTCTACTAATAGATTAATCAACAAATCGTTTCAGTTGTCTGAAATTTTCCTTTCTAAAGAGTTTATCCCAAAACACTGCTGCAGTATTATCAGTTCAACAAGTGTTTTCCGTTCATCTTTGGATAATCATCACAGGTCCTCTGTCGTAATTTTTTCCAACTCAGTTTGGTGTTAGGCTCCATGTTAGCAATTATTTTGTTTTGTTTAGCCTCAACCAAACCTGTGACATATCTGTCCTGCTGACGATATTTCCACATGATACTGATAACATAATGTTTTTACTGTCAATCGAAGAAATATATAGATAGATATAGAAGAGTTGCTAATTCTGTAAGTTGACTTCCAACAACCCATCCAGCTGTGTTGATCTCATCTACGCTTATCACCATTTTTGAAGCTATTTTTCTGGCTCTGGCACAGAAATATGACATTCACGCTCTTAATCCCGCCTGCAAAAGTCTGATGGGCCTGATAGGTTTTTTCCAACCGGGAGACTTTTCAAAATCACTTTAAAAAATCTGAGATTTATTAGGTTTAGGTTTATTTTCTAAGCATATGACTGTCCAACTAAGTGAAATGAATGAATGAATGAATGTAACATTTTGGTCATCATATCCTCATGATTAGTGATAAATCCTCAAAAGTTTTAAAAAGGCACCAATAGTCATCCCAGAAACATTTTTACATGATCGATATTGAGGTATTAGGTTGTAAATACTGAGATATTCCACCTAATCAGTATCACCCAGTAATAATAGACAATTTAAAATGTTCACTAACCCAGAGAGAATTTGCCCTTAGGATATAAAAACACTTTTTTAAACTTTGTTGTCCTCCACAACATCTTTTGTCAGGGTTGAGCTTCGATTAAGATGATATTCATCCATGCTATTAATTTGAAATCCTTCTGCCTGACATGAGCAATACAGGCCTGATTCAGTGGTCTTGACGGGACCCACTGCTGCTGTAATGTCGACTAGATAACGTAACACACACGGGTGTGCTGTGCTTAGTGTTGCTCTGATATACTGAGATTTTTCGCCTTGGGTCATTCAGAAGAAATCACACCATGCAGGTACCCGATTGTGTAAGCAGCTGTAAGGTTGTTTCATTCGGGGAATTTCAGTATCAAACCTGACTTTCAATTGTCAAACTTTTGAAAGAATCAACACTCAACACTGGTGGTTTTCTGAAAGACCTGTGTGACGTTAGACCTTTGCTAGTGGTATCAGTGAAGCCCACAGATTGCATAAACTGAGTGCCATGGCGTGTGCTGGAATCCTGTTTGTCTTTACAACAATAAATGGACAAAATATGGATACCATTGTATTTGCCAATACTTTGGATTCTACTTGGACTTGCACACCTTAAAATGAACAGTAACAGAGTGTGTTGTCCTCCACAACCACACCCCCACTCTGCTGTTTTCTGTTTAATAAATGTCACAGCAATGAAGACAAGTTCTGCTGCTCTCATTTGGTACCAGCAAGTACACAAAATTCAGGAGTTGCAAAATAAAGGTATCTGCGCATCTGGAGCAGCCATAATACTGATGCCTGATGTAATTTACCTCCAGGCTGACAAAGAGATCCTGGACAAATTTTATGTTACACAGCAAAACCTACTGCCACCAAGACAGAAGAAACAAAGCATTTCTTTACCATTATTTTGGTTTATTTTATATTTTAGATAAAAATAATTTTTCTTCTACAGCTGTGTTATCCATATTTGGTTTTACAGCTGATATATTTCTGCCTAGTTTAGGAAAACTTTTTTTTTTGTTCCCTATGGATCCGTATGTTAGAAGTAATCAAGTTTTTATTAGTGATGGACTGAATTCACTGTTAACCTTCATGACTCAAGTGATAATGCTTCATTCTTGTAATTTATGCTATATATATATATATAAAAAAAAAAACATTAAACCCTTTTTTGCTCTTCACAGGGAGAAAAAACAGAAAATTCATGATATTAAAAACAACATTAAAGAAGCTATAGAGGTAAGAAATATATCTTTTGACCCATTTTGAATGATACAGTGTGAAGTCTGGGATTCATGAACATTTTGTAGCGCTTTTCCGACCATACTGGGACCAATGATGAGGGATTTGCTCATTTTCAGGGCTTGACAAGAAAAAGAGTCCTGTCAGAATTAATTAATCTATAACATATCTGAGCATAAAAGTCAAAGTCCTGAGATATGATCACTGATACATTTAGGCAATAAAAGAACAATTTTCTGAATGCTTTTAAAATATTGAGTAATGAACACCAGGCAACACTTTCCCCTCAAAATGAGCATGTAGCACATTGAAATGAAGCTTCTGTAGATGTAAAGCAGCTTTTAGACAATGTAAACTAAAAAATTTTGTATATTAACCCTGTTGTACTGTAAGTGTTGAGAGGTTTTTCTAATGAATTATTAAGTTTTCTTCTTCCGTTCTCTCTATCCAGACGATTGTGGCTGCCATGACTACACTCACACCGCCATGCCAGTTAGCCTGTCCTGCAAACCAATGCCGAATCGAGTATGTCCTGAACCAGGCAAACCAGAAAGACTTCGAGTTTCCTTCGGTAAGTTGCACCTTACCTCCTCGGGACCTCGACTCTCTGACTTCTGCACTGATTTGTTTCCTTCTTTCAGCTGCACGTCTCACTTTATACTAATAACCTCATCGTCTGATATCATCTGGAGGTCCATGAAAGTTGTTGTATCGTCAAACTGTTACATCTTATCACCATAATGAATCGTCCCTACAGTATATATGCTCCTGCAGTTTGTGCACAATTGTTAAAAAAAAATCTAAAAAGCGAATGGTGGGATGGCAAAGTCACAAGCGGACCTTGGTCTTGCAAGATATCAAATTGATAATGCAAATCAGCTTCAATTATCACACGTGTAGTTTTTGTTATAGACATTTTTTAGCACTTCTGTTGTAAAACTGGTCTTGAAGTCTTATTATAACTGATATTAAATGTCGTAGAGTATCATATCTAGCCTGCTGAATCCTGCAGGTCCCCTGACTAGGTTTGCTGTAACACAGCAGCCTAGTGTGTTTGCGCGGTGATTCAGTAATTAGCAGGTGTGCTTCCGCTTGGGAGGCTGTCAATTGAATGAGCCTCTCACCTGAGAGATCCACACCGCCTATTAACACTGATTGTCTGTAATAACCCTAAATGTGTCCAGAGGGACCTGTCCTCCAGGAACACAGAGACTCAGAGGGATTCCCCCCTGAGCTGCAGTCTGTTCCCGGCGGCCTGGAAGGGAGCCACTGCAGGTCATGGTCATGCATGTGACTCACTCCTCAAGGAGGTCCGGTACACTTCAGTGAGTAGAGAATGGGCATAAAAATCAGGGTTTTCGTCCTCTTCGAGTATGCTCGTGCAACGAAAATGAAGCTGTGCATAAATCAAGCGCATAAATCAAACTCTGTTGATTTATTTTCAATTCTAGTGAAGATCAAAGGGTTTGATTTTGATCTTGTTTGATTCACCGGGAAATTTGTATTAAATCACGCAAAGTACATCTGGGTTTTTTGATTTGATGTGATGGTCCAAAAGACGAGCGTTTGCAGATTTAAATGTTTTACAACTTTAAAGACCGACATGTGGCTTTAATCAATCAGGGGAACGAACATTAAGAGAATAGATGTGATGTTGTCAAACTGTGAAAAATGATTAATCGAACTTTAAAGCTACAAAAATTAACAAAAAACGATGGCATGTTATTCAATTTGTTAAAGAGCATTTCAGCTGTTTTCTAATACAGGAAAGGTTACGTATAGAGGAAGAAGAACACTTTGGCTTCCCTGTTTTTTTCCAGCACGGTAGCTTCAGTGTTTAAACTGGCTGTTTCCACAGTGTAGATTTGTATACAGCAGCTGAGTTTCCAGTGAAGAGTCTGTGTATTTGTGTGTAAGCAAAAGGAAGTCTCCTGATATTGTCTCTGTTACTCCATGGCAAATTTATTATGCGGGCCTGTCTCGAGCTGACCCTTCCCTCGGGCCGTCAGTCAGTCACTAGACTTCCACTGTTAGACCTGCAGGGTCTCTGGGGAGGGAAAGACCAGCACTCACACTTGGATCTGATAACTGAGTTTGGTCTTTTCCATGTGGGGTGTGGAGGGTGATAGCATAAACGTGGGGTTAATGCTTTTCGAGGTACCTCTTTTATTTTAAATAGTGATTTCAGCTGTTGTTAAGCAGCGTTTAATGAAGCATCAGGTCCCAGAAGCAAAAAGTTTGTCTCTGTCTTCACCAATTCTGCACGTTGGAGTGAATGGGTGTTTGTTCAGGAAAGAGAATACAGCAGAAAACTATCTGATCAGCTTCTCCTCCACCGCCTCCTCCTCCTCCTCCTCAGCCCGCTCCCCCTCGCCTGGCCTTAGGGCCTACTGGAAACCAGTTGGACTGGTTGACTCTGCCTTTTAGCAGAGGAGGAAGAGAGAGAGAGAAAATAAGCACAAGGCCTGGATTGAATCTCCGTAGTCTTGTCTTGATTTCCTGTCGAGCTGCATTTCTAATCAATAATCCTCGTAGTTATTATTCACATTCTCCTAAAATGTTAAATATAAAATGGGCCACGCCTTTATGCAAGATAGAACAATTGTTACTGAGGTAATTTACTCAGGCCTTTTAGCTCCATGCAGACAGATTGCTGCTGTGCCCACCTGTCCTGAGCCAGCGCAGTACAGTAAAGTGTCAAGTCATTGTAGTCAAGTTTGTCAAGTCAATTTTATTTACTGTAAATAGCTCAAAATCACAAATTACAAATGCCTTATAGGGCTTTACAATTCTTACACCATAGGACACCCTCTGTTCTTAAAAATCCTGGATTTGGATAAAGAGAAACTTTACTTAAAACCTCATTAAGAGCAACAAAGGAGGGATCCTTCTTCCGGACAGGCGGATATGAAGTAGATGTTGTATAAACAGGCCGAACCCACTTCACACTGTAGCATAGATAGTCTTGATTGAAGTGCACATGCAGGAAATACTTACACTAAAATTCACCATCTGCTGTATGTCTATCTGTTACTGGTGGTGAATCTGGTGGTTGAATGATGTCTTTTTCCGATAAAATGAAAAAGAAAATAACATGCGAGTCTGTGGTTACATGTGTGGTGAGACTTGGTGAGACTAACTCTTGGCAAAAGGTTTCCCTTTTTAAAGCAGCACATGAAACATTCGCCCATTTTTCTCAAATGAAAATTCACAGCTCGTTTACTCTGTGTTGCCCCACAGCGATGTTTTCATTTGTTCTCTTTGACGGTCGACTGCTGTGTTCATAAACTGATCATTTAAATTAGCTTTTATATATGAAATGATTTTAAAAAGTTAATGTTGAATATAACTAGAGCTGCAACCAACAATTGTGTTCAGTATCTGTTCATCGGAAATTATAAATTTTTGATTAATCCATTAATTATTTAGTTTAGAAAATGTTTGAAATGCTTTCGCCCAGAGCCCAAGTTGATGTCTTCAAATTGCTGTCTGATCAACAGTCCAAAAACCGAAAGATATTCAATTTATTGTGCCATAAAAGAAAGGAAAGGAGCAAATTCTTATATTTAAGAGATTGGAACCAGCAAAAGATTTTTTGATTTTGTTTGATAAATCACTTAAATGATTAATACATTCTCACAAATGTATTTGGTAGATTGATTAATCGATTAACCAACAACACATTTCTAAATAGAGCTGAAACAATGAACCAAATACTCGATTAGTCGAACAGTACAAAGTGAATCTGCAGCTATTTTGGTTATCAATCAATCGTTTAGCTAAAAAACATTCACTGCTTCCAGCGTCTCAGTTGTGTTGATTTGCTGCCTTTAGCCCGGAAACTTTCCCTGATTGGAACTCTTTGAGGCTTCCTACTTTTAGCGAGAATAAGAGAAAGGAAATAAGAGCAAAGGACAACAAAGAGAACACAAATGTGTAAACTCATTGATCAGCTTGCATTTCCTTAACTTGTATGCTAAGTTATAGTGCTCACTTTTTGGGGATGCCTTCTGACTGTCGGCAACGTGGTGGTCACTGCAAAACCGGCTTACTCTCAGTTAAATTAAGTATTTTTAAGGGTATACAGTATAACTCTTTGGCTCATAATGGCTTATTTGTGCTTATATGTGACCAACAGAAGATCAGAGTGAAGAGATAGGCCCCTGTGTAGTGACAGCCAAGCCTTGTGTCAGTACAAAGCTCTCCATTTCTTCATGAACTCAGTGAACTGTTCTGTTTCCTGCCTCTGTCAGGGCCCGCTCATCTGCTGCTCCTCTCCGAAAACTAAGCCAGGGAGTATCACTGCCTCCCTCCATCTGTCCTTAAACATTTTCACTCACCGACACTCAGACATGGCAGATATCATCCGGAGATACGGACCAGCCCAACTTTTTCTTATATTACCGGCCATCAGTGTGTGAGGTTAATCATTCGTTGTGTGCTGCATTTGTTACAGTTTATGTTTGATCAACAACTTTTTTAACACTATTTCTCTTTTCTTCTCTTAAGCAACTAATGATTATTTTCCTTATCCATTAATCTGCTGATTGTTTTCTTGATTCATTGCAAAATGTCTGATATAAGTTTCCACAGCCCAAGGTGACGTCTTCAAATGTCTGACTTTGTCCAACCAACAGTACAAAAGCCAAATATATTCAGTTTACTGTCATGTGAGACAAATAAAGGCATAAAATCGTCACATTTGAGGAGCTGGAACCAGAAAATGTTTGGCATTTTTGCTTAAAAAAATGTCTAAAACGATTATTCAATTATCAAAATACTGTAGTTGCTGATTAAATTTTCTGTTGATCGACTGATCGATGAAACTCACCAGAAGATTTGCCTCTTCTCGCTCGTCGCTGTGGGCGTCAACGCCTGCAAGCTAGCGAGCAGCTTGCTCATTAGCAAGCATTGTGTAAATAAGCAACCGGCACGTTCTCTAACAATTTACGTGACATTGTGTCAAGTAGCACTTAGTTTTTGTTTGTTGTTTTGGAATCTTGGAGGCCCGGGACACAAAGAGGGGTCCCGAAAGGTACATTAATGATCTCCTCCACAGACCTCTTGGGCTCTTGGACCCTAAAACGAGAGCCTGGCTTGCAGTTATTTCTAGTTGTGGTGTGTCGTTGATCCAGACCCCTCTTTCTCTTTCCAGGAGTTTTATGACCATGCAAGGATCCTCTGGCAGGACGACGGTGTGCGGGCCTGCTGGGAAAGGTCCAACGAATATCAACTCATCGACTGCGCACAGTAGTAAGTCTTTTTTTTTTTTTT
>NTHP01000052.1:1501507-1514797 GCA_003416845.1 Oplegnathus fasciatus
TTTTTTATCCCCTTTCCTTTTTATTCACCTCCACACACACTTGCAATTAAACATGCATATATTTCTAAGGTCTCTTGTGAGCGCAGGCAGAAACAAAGAAGTGCTTCCTTTTTCTCTCTGTATATACTCTGTATAGTCTCTCTGTATATGAACCATTCAGCTTGCACGCTATGGGGTGTTTGAGTGTTTTGCCGTGTGGTTAATGTGAGTTCAAGGTTCACGACGTGACAATGGATGCTGCTCTATCTACAATGACAGTGTGTTTGTTCTAACTAGTGTGTGTTGATAGTAGATAGATAAGAAGTTCTTATGAATTGACCTCATCAGAACCCGTTTCTGGTTTAGTTTATCGAATATTAGAATTAATAATAAAAGTTACTTTTTTAAGGATATGGCTGGTCATGCTTTAGATTTTTCCACGTATTTTTCTTTCAACAGATCCCATGAAAACATGAAAACCAACGATGCTTTAGTCCATCTCAACACTCTCTGACTTCCCTTCCCTGTCTGTGGCTCTCAGCCTTAAACCCACCCATTTCTTCTGAAGACGTAAATCTTTTAAACATTTTAAACAGGTTATGAAAAATATAGTAACATTATTCAAAAAGGCTAAATAATTTTGTAATACAGCTGGGAATTGTAGTTTTTAGCAAACTTTATTCAAACATGACAGATATTGCATTTTGGGACCATTTTTAGTTGCAGATTTAGTGCATAGTGACGCAGCTGGACAGTGATGTGGGATTAACTAAGAATAAACTACAAAGTTTTCATCTGGCACCTTCATCTGGTCAAATTGTCCAGTACTTTGGTTTATCAGCCGTACTTTGTGTTCAGTGCTCATCATCAAATGTTAGCATGCTAACACACTAAACTAAGATGGTGAACATGGTAAACATTGAACTTGCAAAACATCGGTATGTTAGCATTGTCATTGTGCGCACGCTTTAGCATTTAGCTAAAAGCACCACTGTGCCCAAGAACAGCGTCACAGAGCCACTAGCACGGCTGTAGACTCATCGTCGACAATGGAGGTCTATGGCACAGAGTAAACCATATCGTGCTTTGGCTACTCAGGCGATATTTGATTGTAAGATTGATTCATTGTTGGTGTTGGTCTTGGTCTTTTCATGGGATTCATTCATTTGACAATAAGAAAAATATAGATGATCACCAGATTTATTCTTTAAGATTTCAAGGTGCTTGATTGCAGATTGTCCTGCCATGTATTGAGCAGTTGCAAAGTTGCACTATTATGTGTTGGCAAATAAGAAGACTTTTCTATTAGGTTGTAGGTACTGTGGTTTGTGTGTGTGTGTGTGGGTGTGTGTGTGTGTGTCTATGGTTGGTGAATGTGACTGACATTACGTCCTAGCCCTGCTGACTCTTGAAGGTTTTCCTTGCTGGTTTTTTGCGTATCGAAATTATTTGTCACACATGCTGAGACATGGTATATTTTCCCCAGAAATCCTCAGCTTCCCAAACCTCCCTCGGCCCAACGCTCCCTCCTCTGTTACAAACTTTCTTTCTTTTTTTTTTTCTTTTTTTNNNNTTTTAATCCGCCATTTAATCTGGCCTGCCTCTGTTATAAGGCATGCAGTGGTCACATGAAGTTCTTGGAGGGCGGAGGTTTGCCGACTCTCTCGCATGTGTGCGTGCATGTTTGTGTACGGTTTGTATATAGATAGATAGATCATAATATTGATCTATCAATTTATAAATAACATTACACTGTTGTAGAGGTGGAGCTAGTTTTAACTACTTTTAACTACAGTTAGGAAGTAAAGTCCAGTTGTTCCCAACCTCAGAGTCGGGCCCCTCCAAAGGGTTTAGAAAAAAAAAACCTAGATAAAAAAAATAAAAATAAAAGATGATTATTGAGGTTTGGGAAAAAGAACAAACAAACTGCCATACAAATTTGTTTTCATATATTGGATTTTTCTCTAGTATTTGTTCTTTTTTGTGAAATATTGGAGAGTTTTACCTCTTCGAGTCTCAAACAATTTAAACGAAACCATCTGAGAAGTTCAGCTAACAACTGATAAACATCTGAAACTACACACTGCTATTTTGTACCAAAAACATGGGGAACCACTGGTTTAATCTCTAAGAATATGTTGCATTTTATAAGCTAATCTTATGTTTTTTTTTAATGTAAAATCTTAATCTGAACACTAACTAGTGACTACAGAAATATATGTAGTGCAATAAAAAGTAGAATATTTCCCTCTAAAATGTAGTAGAGTTGCAGTATAAAATAGCAGAAAATAGAAATACGTAAAGTATCTCATATTGTATTTAAGTACAGTACTTGAGTAAATGTACTTTACACCACTATGTGTACGCATGTTACTGTGGGTGTGTTTGTGTGTCCTTGTCACTTAAACTGCATGCATGGCCACAGGTGTTTTGTTGCTTATATGTGTGGAGCTGTATGTGTTTTAGAGGGGAGGTGGGGAGTCAGTGGAGGCTCCCGGTAAGACGATCATGACAAACCCTCCTTTGTGAGAAATGTGATTGTGGACAGAGAGAACTGCAAGCTAACGGTGAGACAGAACGATTGAAAAAGAGAAAGGATGGAAGAGACGGATGTAAATGGAGAAAGAGAGGGCTTCCCTGCATTGCGGGATCTCTCCTCTCCTCTCCTCTCCTCTCCTCTCCTCTCCTCTCCTCTCCTCTCTTCTCCTCTTTTCTCCTCTCCTCTCTTCCATACCCAGCAGCCCCAGTGTTATGGATCAGATGCTGGGCTGGGTGGCCAGACCGGAAGTGCTCCCCTCCCCCCTCTGTGTGCTTATGTAAACGGAGAAGCAGAGAAAGAGAGAGGGGAGAGCTATTTTTAACCTGGGCAGGCTGCAGAAGGAGAAAGAATGAGCGAGTGTGTTAGGAGAGAGACAACTTCAGCATTATTGATGAAGGTTGTTAGCATTAAATGAAAATGTCAACCCTGGATCAGCGCGGGAAAAGTCAGGGCCACCCCACACACCCCCGCCTCTCTCTTTAAAAAAAAAAAAGAAGATATCATCCGATTCATGTCATGATAAAAATAAATAAAAGGGGAAGAAGAAGTTGACGGGGCTGTGATGCTTTGTTGTCTCTCTCTGACGAGGAGGAAGTCAGAGAAGCTTCCCTGACTGTGTTTTTGCTCTGTCATGCTCCGCTATGATGTGTTTTTTGTTGCTATTGTTGTTTTTTTGTTAACACTTCCTGACTCCTTATATGGTCACACGCTTTGTTTGCAAGGATGCTGTTGTCCTTGATTACACGTGGAAGTGTCGTGTTCGGTCCGTGTTGGTTTGGCCGCCGAAACTGAAGACGATTCACATACAAAGTCCAAACAACGTGACCGTGTCCGCCCAACAGGACCGAGGCGAAGGGTTCGTTTGTGTCAGGAGATGAGGCTTGTTTGTCAGGTTTCTGTTTTTTCCATACAGAGATCACAGTATTGTAAACTGCGTCCTGAAATATTCCCAAAACTTTCCCCTGATTGTATATCACTTGGATCCTGAGAAGAAATGGTTGCTTCATCCATAATTTGTCACTTAAGGTCTTACACGCTTTTCTTTTTGTTATTTGTTGTTGTTTAGATATTTGATCCCTAATCATTCTTCATTCAGTGATTAAATGCACCACATTGAATAATTTTTATTGTCCTAAAGATATATTATATTATATTATAATACATTTTAGAGCAGAATCAATCAAGGTCCCTATTTCCAACTTCCTGGAGTGTTGTCGTTAATGTAAGGTGCCAGGCAACAAGGCTTCAGGAAGTTACAGCGCTTGGCCAAAAAATAGTCCGACACATAACCTCACGTAAAACTAAAACATGTCGTTTATACATTTTGTTTTTTGTAAGAATTAAATGAACAACATATGATGTGTTGACAGAAGATGTGTTAATTAGTGAGCTTCAGAGGTGCTGGTAGTCGGATTTTGTACCTTTTGGACCGAGCCAGGCTAGCGGTTTCCCCCTGTTTTAAGTCTTTATCCTAAGCTAAGCTAACCTACTTCTGACATGAGAGTGGCATCGATCTTCTCATCTACCTCTCAGCAGGAAAGCTGACAAGGGCATTTCCCGAACTGCAGAACTGTTCCTTTAAATTCCTTTTGTGGGTGCAATGTGGCACAAACAAAGAAAATAAATGCAAACACATGGCTCAGAGGAACTTGTGAAAAACAGCCAATCATGAGACGTCGCTGACCAGTTGCAGACAATTATGTATTTGGAGACGGTGAACAAAGCTGGATGAAAGGCGTTTGTGCACAGAGCTGCGATAGAAGCACGTGCAACGCGTCCTGTCTGCCTTTCAAACTGTCCACCTGTGGTATGTTTCTGAAAATGTGAACAGTGACATATTGTATATTTGTTTATTATGCAGAGTTCACAGATGACATTTAAGGTGCCAGAGCAATTTATTATTTCGTTTGATTACATTTGATTGTCATGAGCTGGTAGCTTCACTGCTGTTTAATGGCTTTGTAAGCAGATGTGGATTTTAGTGAGATGTCCTTCCTCGTCAGCCTTACTTGCTTTTATTTATTAAGACTTTGTAACACAAAAACTTTTGACACGGCCAGATATTTCCCTCAGGAGTTGGTGGAGACCAAAAACAGAGCTAAAAGGAGACTTGCATCAATCAGGTGACCAGAAACATGAACTCCAAATGAATTCTAATTTTACTCCATGTCTGCTGGATGTGTAAATAAGCAACTGTTTGCTAATAAGTTCGCCATATCAACTTAAAAGATGGTAGTATGTCAGTGTTGTGCTCACAACTTGTTTCCGCTGCCCCAAAGAGGCCAAAAAAACTGGTTATAACAGAAACAACTAAGTGCTCAAACATTAGCGCTCAACAGAATTTGACGAAAAATTTGATAATAGATTTGAGGTTGGGAGGATGTTGAAAAAATCCTCCGTCATGGTATATGTAATTTTATATCATATGGTGGTGTCAATAAAGTTTGTTGAAAACCTGTTGAGTGAACTGTAAACTGTAAAACAACCAGAGAAGAAGATGTCTGTTTTTGGATCCGGCAAAACTCAATTCATCACTTTGATGCCAAAATCATATTAAAGTTCTATATTTCTGCTCATAAATTTGCCACACTGCACACGATAACGTAATACAGCCTGAGATGTTAAAGGGAACAAATGACGGTAGGCAAATCTATATCGTCTCACGGTATATATCGTTATACTCTATCACCCAACCCTACAATTGATTTATCATTAAATCATTTATCAAGCAGAAATGCAGAACATTCATTGGTTCCAGCCTCTCAAATGTGAGAATGTTTGGGTCCAAATCCCAAATACACACTGTTAAACACAAAACAAGTAATCTTAAGACCTCACTTTGGGCTCTGGAAACTTGTTATGGATATTTTTCACTATATTGTGACAATTTATAGAGTACATTATTATTTGCAAATAACCATTAGTTGTCAGTTATTTGGGTACTTTTCCTGTGGACAGTGGGAAATGAGCTGTGGCAGCCTACAGGATTTTCTTGATTGCACTTTCTTAGGCCTTGCACCAAGTTTTTAGACAGAAGCTATGTGAAGATGAGAGGAGGAATGTGACCGAACATCCTCGTACATTCAGTATCTGTGTCTGTTTGTGTTATGTGTCGCCTGGCTGTGATACCAGCCGAGCGTTACCGCTGTGTTTATTATCTGTCGATTCTCTGAAATCTTGTCCCAGCGATAATGTGCCGTCATGTGCCGGAGTCCCCCTGATTTACTTCTCTTCTTCCTCCCCTGAGCCTCTTCTTTCTCCTCTCTCCCTCTCGCCTTCCTCCACCCCTTTCTCTCTTTCTCTCTCTGTGATGTGTAGTGGTGTTTCTGCAGGGACAGAAAATGGCTCGGATTGAGTCTGACTCATCGCGTGGAGAGAGGGAGTGAGGGGGAGAGAGAGAGAGGGGAGAATGAGGGGTGGGAAAACAGATTTTTGGCTGGACCGCAGAGGGCCAGCCCTATAAACGCAAAAGTCTGTCACTGAATGAGTGGGTGAGTGAGTGAGTGAGTGAGTGATGAAGTTTCCTCATTGGCCGTTGCTCTTTCAAAATGAATAGGCGCGAACGTTAGTTACGTAGACTGTGAATACAGGCGGCGCCCTCTAAAGCTACCACTAGGTGTATAGTGCTAATTTAAGGATTACAGGAGAGGGAGCAGTCTACCTGTCCGTCGGCGCCATACAGTGTGGATTTTTGAATGGGATTGATTGGGACTGCAGACGAGAGAGCCTGTAGGCTAACATTACCTATATAGGTAGCCTATTTGGGGCCGTGTAACCGCAGTCAGAGACTGCCCCTGATTGGTCGGCAAGTCATGAACACAGCCTCTGATTGGTCGACAGACTCAACCCAAGGCATCATGGGATTGCTAATGGACGGCTGTTTTCAACACGGAAAAATAGATAAATAATCACAGACGACATTCAGTGTTAGATTTATCATTATGGATTTATTTTACAAAGTCTCCAAAAAGACATCGCAGTTCAAGGCTGGATTACAAAGCTTCTGAAAGGGATACGATCGCACCGGAGCGCTAATTGGAGCGGCACCGCGGTAACGACATGCTCTCCGGTCTCTGGCTGCAGCGTCCTTGAGATATTTAGGATGTCATATACGACACCGTCGACCCAGCAGTGTGTAGTTAACGTGGCTGATAAAGACTACACTACCTAGTACTGCCACTGTTATTCCTGTTTTACAGCTTATAGCCACACTCCATTGAAGTAGCTGATAAAAAAGAACGAATATATATTTCAAATCATGACACTCTTGACTTGAGAATCGCACAAACAAACGCACACATCACAGCGCAATAGTGCATCACAGTACATCATATGCGCACAGATGGCACAGAGACGATACCTGATATTCACCATGAGGGAAAGAAACTGTCAAACAAGGTGAAACCTGCTGCTGTGAGAAGCGGAGAAGATGGTTACAGACGGTAACAGTCCAGCACAGAGCAGAGTAGGAGAGAAACAAGAAATCAGCTGTGCAGAGAGTGAGGGACAGCGCAAAGTTTAACCACTCTGACAAAACACTCAACACACAGTGAGTAAGAAAAACGAGAGACGTTGTGCAGATAGAAACGAATGAAAGAGCAGGAGAGTTAATAGATCGTCAGAATAGTTAGAATTAGAATAAGTTCTCTTTTAAATCAAACCTCTGAAGATACGAGTGGAAAGTTTTGTTCTTGCAACTGCAACATTTTTTTAGTGAAACGGAGCTTAACCATGTCATGTGATATGCTGCCTCAGAACACTTTAAGAACAAATATTACTGGGATCACTACAGAAAATTGCGGATGAGCATTTAATATCCAGGAATTCACATTATAGACACCACCGCTGACTATGCCTGTAACAATGTAGCCACAATAGAGCACATTGACCATACACGGTCCAGCCATATACTAGGTTTTACCTAGTCTTGTTTTTGGGGGGTTGTGGTGTTCGTACTTGGTGTGATGTGATTGTGAATATGTTTAGATGTGTGTGTGCAGCTGTGTGCAAGCAGCAGATGTTGAACGTGCTCTGGCTCTGCTGATGTGTAGCATGAGTCAGGTACATTTTAAAGACTTTAAGGCTCATTGGGAGATGTCTGAGAAACTGCTGCTGCAATCTCGCTGTATTGTGATTTCCTGAATGCTGTGTGTGTTCAGTGATTGTGCCGCTCCCAATGTTCAGCTGCTGTTTAACAGGCCAGCGTTCCCAGTACTCAGTTTACTCATTCTTTCTTTGCTTTTCTATTCTTTCTTTATTTGTCTCTTTTTCTTTCACTGTTTGTCTATTTTTCTTTCTTTCTCTTTTATTCTGTTTTTCTTTCTCTCTTACCTTTGTTTCATAACTTCTTTTTTCTTGGGTTTTGTGTTTCTTTTCTTGTTAATTAAGCTCTTAATCGGTGTGTTTTTTGTTTTTCTTTCTTTCCTTTGGTTTTATGTTCTTCCCTTATTTTTTCTCTTTCATTCGTCCCTTTTTCTCTCCGACTTTTCTCTCAGTCTTGTAATTTTTGGTTAATTCTTAAATTCTTAATTTATCATTTTTTGAGATTATGTTCTTCCCTTATTTTTTTTTATCTTTGCCTCTTTTTTCTTTCTTTCCAGATTTTCCCTTGCTCTTGCATTCTTTCATTAATTCTTGACTTTCTTAATCTGCTTTTTCTTTTCTGTTGGGTGGTTTTTTCTTTGTTTCTGTCTCTTTTTTATTCCCTCTTGTGTTCTTTTGTTGATTCTTAACTTCTTAAAATTTGTTCTTTCGTTCTTTGTCCCTTTTTTCTTCTTCTTTCTTGCACTTCTTCCTCCGCTCTCTCTCTAACCCACTCCATTCCCTGCATTTCTCTCTCTGTGTCTCTTTGTTGCTCGCTCTGTTTCTCTCTTCCCCCTCTTCTATCCTTCTTTTCTTTTCTATGTGTCGTTCTCTCTTTCTTCCTTTCTTTTTTCTCTCCCTGTCTGTCTCTTCCCTCTTTCTGGCCTCACTCCAGTCGCACAAGATTTGGAGCCGATTGTCTATTTATAGTGCCTGTGGTTCTGTCGCCATGACAACCAAGCTGGAGGCCAGGGCGCCAGGGAGCTATTTTTGGAGCAGCGCTGTAATGTCAGACACAGCCTTCTCTCTCTTTTCTTTCCTCCTCTTTCTCTCTCTCTCTCTCTTTCTCTCTCTGGATGTGTGTGTGTGTTTGATTAAGGATCGGCTGGTGAAACCTTTGGTTTGGTCGGCTCGCAATGTGAAGCGTTAAACGTACAAAGAAGCAGTACGCCCCTCGAATCGTTCCGCTCGGCGGGCCGTGCACGATCTTTCCCCCCCTCGAGGAAGCGCCAAGACCATTTTCTGACTCGACTTGT
This sequence comes from Oplegnathus fasciatus, assembly GCA_003416845.1. NCBI lineage: Eukaryota > Metazoa > Chordata > Actinopteri > Centrarchiformes > Oplegnathidae > Oplegnathus > Oplegnathus fasciatus. Next base: position 1,510,364 of record NTHP01000052.1, read on the forward strand.
TTTTTTCAGAGGCTTGTGAAGCTTCAGTTTTCTCTTGTGCGCAGATTGATTTCACTATCCTGAAATGACTAATTCAAGTGTTTTTAAAAGGCAGTTTTGCAGTGCTTAAAACTGGAATTTGAAATTTCCAAGTTGTGCAATACTTCATGATAATGGTGAACTTAAATGGTGAATAGTGAACTTGGAGAAAGATTTAGTAAACGCTGCTCTTTTAAGGGCATTTTGTTACTTTGCTATTACATGTACGTTTCATTACTTATAGTCTTAACAAGGGTAAAGGCTGTATACAATAAATGTATTATGTTCCCACATTTAAACTTCATATTAAGTATTCATAAGTAAATATTTGTAACATTAATAGTAAACTATATTTAATCTAATAGTGACTCATCAGTGATATATTTAAGGAGATTCTGTATTTTCTGTTTCTATATTTTAACCCTCCTACTTGTTGCTTTATTAAGTTTTATTTATGTAACATGAACAATGCACTTTTTTATGTGGAGCATTTTAGCTAATTATACTGGGTTCTCAGTTTGACAGAAATCTCACACTTGTTTTCTTTGTTAATGAACAAGCCTTTGTTTGAGATTTTGGAAGGAGATGATGTGAACATGAAAATAAATTGCTTGTTGAACTTTTAAAAATCTGGGAGACATAAATGGATTTTGGCAGACGTGGAAAGAGGCACTTTTTAGGGACGTAATCCTGTCGGGTAGCTTGTATGTGTGTGTGTTTGTGTGTGCGCGCCGATCAGCAGAGTTGCTCAGATGCAGGGCAAAGGCCCCCAGATGTTGTGTGTGTTTGTCATATTAAACCCTGTCAAAAAACATACTTCAAGTTTGTTATTACAGTTAATTTTGTTGTTTAACGATAAATGCTGTCTGTTTTTTTAAACAGAGGAGAGACGTTGCCGAACACTTTTAATATGTTCACATGAAGTGAATATTTAATTATGACATCACGATTTAAAAATGTAACCAGACATGTGAAGTCAGGAACTTGAAACACTCCTCTTCAACCCCGCTCATGTTATCTCATTTATAAAGTTTATGGTGCTTTTTATCCCAGTAAATGAAGCTAATAGTTCAGCATATTTTCCAATCCAGCTGTACGTGTGCAGGCCAGACGAGTCGACACCGCTGTGCAGCTCAGAGTAGCCTAATCCCGTGCAGAGCTGAAGATGTATACTAGCTCATAAGCTGGGTAATCCTTTGTCCTAATACTGCCACTTTAACAAGATGAATGCTTTATAATGGGAGTTTTATCAGCTTTGTTGGGCAGTACACTGCTGTTGATCCTGTAGCCTCTCATGTCCCTCCAGCATGGGGACATCTCAGTTTGATTGTTGATTGTAGGGGAATTCTTGCCTCAGGAAAAAATAACTAAAAACTCATGTTTACTTGATGCTGTTGTTGAGAGGTAGACGACTTGTTTCAGCCCAGAAATTCCTCTTTTAATTTAGATTTTGATTGTGCGAAGGGGATAAAGTTTAAACACTGGAAATATTTTCCGGTTTATTCTAGGGAGAAGCTTTTTATTGATATAGCTTTTATATCAATAAAAAGGAAGATAAAAAAGAAAATTGCCAAGGTGCATTTTGTAGCCTCTTCATTGTTGTAAATTGTTGATTGTCCGACTTTTGAGTGAAGTTTAACTTAAAGATTATTTTTTCTTCAAGTCTAAATTGGTGTATTTGTTTTAAATTTTACCAATATTTAATTAAAAAGTGTCCAGGGTGGTTTATGTTTATGCAGCAATAAAGCAAGAAATAATTATATTGAATGGAAACATTTTAAGTATATATATATATATATATATATATATATATATATATATATATATATATATATTGTGCTCCTTTTGGTTTGTCCTACATTATATCCCCCACAGTTGTTGTACCTGCAAACCAGCAGAAATGATACCAAAGTAAAAAGTAAAGTAAAAAGTTAAAAATGTACTTTATCTTTTCTTGTAAATACTGGGTTATTTTCAATCACCAGACAAGAGTCCTGTGTGTATTTCCAGAGTTTAAGTCAGCCTGTCTGCTACCCGAGAATAACCCTGACAGGTTATACATAACACGGCAGACCTCTCTGTTACTGGGGCAGCCACTATTATTTAGTTCAACTTACTAGGCACGGTTATTATTGGCACTTCTCCTATTAATAGGGAGAACTGCTAAAAATTGAGCAGAGTGTTTGTCCTGGGCGTGTCGACGCCTCAGACCAGAGCTGTAGATAAACAAGAGTTTGGCCTCGGCAGATGTCGGTGGCAGCCATGTTAACTCCGTCATCATCAGAGCTTTTAGATTCTGTCACATCCAGGTTATTTATGTGTCTGGGAGCTCAGCACGGGGATGTTATGGGAGGATGAAGTTTGGGGGGTCTGAGCTGTGGATACGGGGCAGTAACAGGCAGCTTGGCTGAACAGTTGTCCACTGAGGGCTCTGGGTGTGCTGGCACAGCAGAGGCGCTGTGGTGTGGGAACAGCTGAGCCACTCGGCCTCTTCAGAGAGCCGATGGTACCAGACTGGTTGGCTGCTTAACTGCCTCCGTGTGTGTTTTATATGAATATCTGTGTCAGTGTGCGTTTGTGCGGAGATGTGCTCATGGGCGTCTCTTTGTTTCCCAAACTGCTCGTCCTCTTCTGTTTCTCTTTCAGTCTCACACTGACTCTCTCCTCTCCCTGTCTCAGCGTCTTTTCCCTCCGTCTGTCCGGCAGCTTCTGTAGACCCAGCCCCCTGTTCCTCTCAGTGTGTTACCTGCAGCCCTCCTGTCACATTTCACCCCTTCCTGCCACATTCCTAGTTATCTCAGAGGGGGTTACATACCATTGCCCTGAGAGGCAGCTACTAGCAAGTGTCTTGCCTTTCTAGTTGTAAGAACGGTGGGCAGACGATCAGTCAAAACAGACAGCCGTGCAGGAATCAAACAGGGTGGGAAATTAGTGCATTTGACTACGTTAGCAGCCGCTTTAGCAGGTAACCAGCCGTCGCTCTGAAACAGGCTCCCAACCTTTTTAGCTTGTGAACCCTTGCAGCGTCTTCCCAGGAAATTGATTAGTGGAGGTGGTAAGCGCTGCCCTGACGCGTCTTGTCTTGTTATCAGTTTAGTTAGTAGTTGACTGCGTAAACAGTCACTTCACTCAATAAATACGGGTCCTTTTCTGTGCAGATTGGTGCCTATTCGTACCTCTGCTTGGTTTCCCTGAAGCTTGATATTATATTTCATAAAAATGTGAATGATTTTTTCTGACATTAGTAGAGGCGGTCTTTATTTCTCTTTATTAGAGTGTTTTACCCTTTCCTTGTTTTATTTGAATAATTTTTAGAGGCCTGAAGATGTTTTTTTATGCTTTCCTATCACTTTAATTGTGTTGCAACCCCAGTGTGATTTTTAGGCACTGGTTGTTATTGGACGGTATTCAGTACAGACAGTGTGACTCAATCAGTGGTTCTTAAATGAACCAATCGTTAAATAGAAGCAGAATCAAATAAATAAATGTAACTCAGCAGTTGGCACTTTTGACCACGATGGAAATTCAAAAAGCAGTCAGGCAGGTAGTTTACATATCAGTAACACTTGTTTGTTGCTTTACCTTGTTATTGTTAATGTTTTTAATGTCCTGTGTCTTGTTTTGCAAATGAAAAGATCATCATGTGCTGTTGGATGCAGGTGTAGCTGTAGTAGAAGTCCTGCTAATTCCTTCACTGCTGACGTGTTGTCGCCTCACCCTTAAGAGGAATTGTTGTGGGAAAACCTGCAGTACTTGTGTCTGATGGATGCAGGCTAGTGGGACACTTACGACAGTTGCCGCTTTAGCTTAAAGATAATCACCAAATTCCTCCCAGTGTAGCGGCACTGAGTTCAGCCCACTCCTCTTTCCGCTGTCGGTGCGGAGCAGCTCATAATGTTTCTTCTATACATCTGAGGGTACTGTCAGGACAGCAGGGATGTTAAAACTTTTTTGTGAGTCTTTTGTCCGTATGTGTCTGTAACATCATCCAGTAACTGCTCGTCTGAGTCCTCATGTTTGTTACATGTTCACATGTATAACGGGACAGCAGCCCACGTACTGGATGTTTAGCCAGTCGATTCATTCTCGGTTTAACTCAGACTCTTGAGAGAAAATGTTGCCTTGTTTCCTTCGACAGATGCTCATACAAAAGTGTCAGTAGTCTTTCTCTGGGTCTGTTTTGAGCTCTCACTTGTTGCAGCAGACACCTCCAGTAGGTGACCCTGATACAGTCATCGTGAAAACATCAGGGCAGCTCACACACCTTGAAAAGCGGCAGTCATGTAGGCCAGTTCTTCGGAACAATTAACATGCATTTGAGTAGGCGCTCTGCAAATCTGAACACCAGTAGGCCTGCATACCCGCCCACTCACACACACACACACACACACACACACACACACACACACACACACA
>NTHP01000052.1:1542902-1561122 GCA_003416845.1 Oplegnathus fasciatus
CACACCTGTGTACTAATCATAACGTTTAATCAGCATCCTGATATGCCACACCTGTCAGGTGGATGGATTATCTTGGCAAAGGAGAAGTGCTCACTAACACAGATTTAAACTAATTTGTGAACAAAATTTGAGAGAAATATACCTATTGTGTAAGTAGAAAAAGTCTTTTAAGTAGAAAAAGTATTTTTTATATTTCAACACATGAAAAATGGGAACAAAAACAAAAGTGTTGCGTTTATACATCAGCATGTTGGCATTGTTGTTGTGAGCATGTTAGCATGCCGACATTAGCATTCAACTCAAAACAACGCTGTGTGTAAGTACAGCCTGGCAGAGCTGCCAGCATGGCTGTAGACTCTTAGTCTTGTTAACTTACTGGATAATTTTTAATTTTCATTCCTTTAAAAATGATTTAGATATAACAGGGAAACAAAATCAAAAAAAGGTTGGGAACCACTGGTCTACTATTCTGTAGATCTTAGCATTTTGAGAGTTGCATGTAGCTAAAACTGCTTGTGCAGTTGCGTGATAGTCGTGAGCAGATCTTCACATCTAAGCCACTTGTTGAATAAATTACAAGAGTGCAGCGATGATGATCTTTTGTTTTGCCTACAGAAAATGACTAGGCTTTGTGGGTGTGGCCTAATGTCTACATCACACATCCAATTATGGCCATACATAAAGAAAGCCTGTCTGACTGACAAACAGCCAGCTGCAGGCCCAGAGGTTGGAGTTACAGAAGCTGAGAGAAGGGATGACAGGAGGGGGGATATGCTGTCAGAGTGAGTGGGAGCAGGGGGGTGAAATCTGAGGGCAGCAGGCTCTTTCAGAGTAAGCCGGGCAGTGACTGTCTGATAACCTTATCATGGCTTCCCCACACTGTAACGGCTGGAACAGGCCAGCAGAGCTGCAGGGAGGAGCGGACAGGCCCTCGACTGAGATAGCACCAAGAGCTGGACGAATATGCGATGGACGAGGGCCCCCTAGAGAAAGAGAATGAAGAAAGTCAGAAAGAGAGAGATGGTCAAAAAACAGATTGTCAGTCAGAGCCTTGGGTACCTTCTGTCCCCTCCTCCTTATATCCCTCCCACAAAACACTGAGCTTCATAACATTGTGATAGGCCAGGCTGAATGTCACCATTTATGTCTTTATTGAAGCTCTGATAATGTTCACAATGTTGCTACAGTTGTATGCTTAAATTTTCCATAAATGGAAGCCAGCACAACAGAACACAGAAGCTTACAAACCCACAAGAACACATAAATAACATAATGAGTGTACAAGCCGACAAAACCTGATCCTTTCAAGGGTGGAGGGAACCTGACAAATCATTTAGCTGAGTTCGGTTCTGATATTTTTCAGTGTGTTTTGTAGTTTCCTTGCAATTATAAGGCTGTAAGGCTTTTTTCACAGCAGACATTTGAACTTGTCATAGTGGTAAAAGCACAGGTGCTACTAAAGACATTAATGATGGCTCTGTTCTATAACAGTGAGCCGTGTATGTCATTTAGACAGCCATCATTAACGTTATTAATTACACCTGTGCCTTTGCTGCTATGACTGGTCATAATGTCTGCTGTGAGACAGGTGTAAAATCTTACCCAGAGGCAGATGACAAAATCCTAATCTGTTACATGTCTGCGTATCCAGTACAGAGATTGATCCAGGAACTGGTTAGCCTAGCTTAGTGCAAAGACTGAAAGCAGGGGGAAACTGTTAACATAGCCCTGTCACAAACAAACAAACAAACAAAAAAAATACACTTTCCAGGAACTCCAAAGCTGTCTTATTTACTTTACACGTTGCAAGCTACACACCAACACATCCAAAAGACACGTTTTTTTCAGAGTTCTTTTGAACCTTTGCGTGCTGTCACTGGTCCCACTGGTTGTTGGTTAAGAAATAGCTCATACACCTACCTTAAACAATCAAGTCTACTCGTTGTTTATGTGGATGCTTTATTAAATTAAACAAGACGCAATGTTAAGCTAAGCTCAACTAAACATGGTAGGTCAGTGCAACCAACGGGTTGATAATTCATTAGGTGCAGTGCAACATCCAGCACATGAGAGTCAACCAAAAACAGCATCACATTCTCGAGCTGACCTCCAATTAGCGAATACATTTTTCCAGTCTCTGCACTTGCACATGAATGCACCATTCCAGCAGACTTTTCAGTCATTTTTCAATTTCATCTGCATATTTTCCACACATACATCTGACAGAACCAAATTATAAAAATATTTGACTAAAGTGTCAGACTGTTCTTTAAAAAATAATGAGATAAAATAAAATATAATAAAATCCCAACACTCCAGCCCAAATGAAGGTGATTCAAAAAAGGGAATATAACATGGCTATAGGCCCGCATTGTTAAAAATCCAGTGTTAAGCCTTGTACTCCCTTAAAGGCATGAGAAAAGAAGACAAACCAGAATCAAAGTAAACACAGCGTCACATCACACTGTAATTGTCTATATAACAGCATCTTAAATAACTTGGTAAACACACAGACACAACTGTTTCTTCAGAGTCCTCTTTCTTCTCTGAGGGGATGACAGTCTGTTGACAGTCTCTGGGAGGGACAGCCCTCAAATCCTCTTTGCTAAGGTCCCTCTGACAACAGTGGATGTCTCCGCCTGACGAAACAAAAAGTACTTTTAGTGGCTGTTAAAGCACACAATCCTCAATATAAAATAATGATATATTAGAGGGCTCATTCACATAGACTCATAGACTCAGAGCATTCAAGAAGGTTAATTTACTTGTGTTTAACTTGGATGGAGGCAAATTCCATGATTCCCACAGCCAGATAATTACCTTCATGGACTGCATTTTGTTTGGGTTTACACCGCCACCACGTGGCCAAATGTGTGCATTCAGTTTATAGTGGCAGCTACATTAAAAAAAAAAAGTAAATAAAAAAAGGACATACAATGAAAACTTCAGGGAGCATACAGGGCGCACAGTGAGAAGTTATTTAACAATGTGATACTGAAGAAATATATAATGAAAAGAGAAAATACTAGAAGAGAAATGGACATATTTTTAATACAGTCTAGAAGAGGATACTACAAGATTATTTTTGAACGTCACTGAGTTAAATCTCTCTCTAAATATGTCATGACTTCTTTGATTTTTCAGATTCTTTCATTTTTAGAGGCAAGATAAACTATAAACATATGCTGCGGAACTATATGTGAGCGCCACCGTTTCCGCCCGACCTTATTTTGCACTTGAACACACGACACACTGCTGGGGACTGTTTTGAGCGGGTGTACTCGCATGCAGTTTATGGTTTAACTGCAGTGCTGTTTACGCCAGCTTAAATATCACAGTTAAAAGAGCCAATAATATGGCGGACTCTGAGCTGAAGCTGGATTTTACTCTGAAGGAACTGAGTCTTTCCTGTCAGGCTGAAGGCGTCGACGTGCCCGGCGGCTCGTCCATCGTGGAGCTGCGGGACAACAGACTCATGTGCGTGGAGTATCCGGCGGTGGTCAACAGTGTGGACAAGATGCTGGAGACTCTCGGGGGTGCACAAGCAGTGTCCAAGGTAAGCAGACCAGAACTGGGACGGACTGTTGGCGCTATCAGGACTGGACGTCTAGTCTCGTTTGGATATCATGTTAAACTTTATTCTGTACTTTCATGCCTTGCCCTGATGTATGTTAAAACTGCTACCTGTTATAAACTGTAAGACAAATAAGAGTGCATATTTTATGTTTTTATTTATATAAGTTTGTTGTAAACAAATTTAAAAGTATATAGCTTGATAGTTAGCCAAAATGCTAAATTTCAGGGTTCCACCAAAAGATGTGTTGTCTTTAGGGATGTCGTTTTAAGCAGGCAGGCAGGCAACTGCCACTTGTCTTGAGAATATGGGAATATGCACCATTAAAGTTCAATATCTGCCGACATGATGAGGGTCTTAAGGTGGGTCCTGCTTTGTTACCTGATGTTGAGGCCATGAGGTGGGGTTAAAATGGGCCCTGGACGGTTTATAGGCCTACTGTGTATATTCAAGTTCAAGTTTTATTTGTCACATATAATCATACAGGGTATCATCACCGTGGAATTTGTTTTAATTATGCAATAAAGAAAGTGTAAAACAGAATAAGAATAAAGAATAGAAATAAGTAAGAAATAATAATGTTAACTATAATAGTATCTTTGAATATAAAGTAAGTAAAAATAGGCAGTGTCCTTATTGAGGATCCTAGTGGTCTGAGGGTAGAAGCTCTTCCTGAGCCTCTCAGTGCTGGCCTGGTGTATCCGGTATCTTCTTCTCGACCACAGCAGGGGGAAAACGAACTCCAGGCAGTCGCTTTTCATGATGGCCGTGGCGATGCCCATGTGGATGGATGCATAGCCTTCCAGGTCAGGCGGCGCTGGTGCCTGTTGAGCTCCAGCCGGTAGGAGAAGTTCTCGGCCTGCTTGCGAGTCCCGACGAGCTACACGATGGCGAAGAACTGCTGGTGGCCGTCGTACTTCTCCTGCTTCTCCAGCACCAGCATGAAGAGGAAGCCAGAAGCAGGACTGCATCATCACCCAGTCAACCACGCCCGGCAGGTTGATGTCTGTGCCCAGGAACACAATGTCCTCCCCTTGGTAGAATGACGCTGTCCAGTATTCCAGGATTTAGCCAAGTCTTGGTGAAATAAAGGACATTACAGTTCCCGATATCCCGTTGGAAACTGATGCGGGCATGGAGGTCATCCTGTTTATTATCCAATGCCTGCACATCGGCTAGCAGGATGCTTGGCAGAGAAGATCCGTGTTGCCGGGACCACAGCCGGTGTTTAATCCCTCCACGTTTACCTCTGTGTTTCCTCCCATGTTGAGGTGGATGCATAGATGGAAGCAGAGATGGTCTTGCTTGTCTATGTGTTCGAGGTCGTAGCTGGTGTTTACTCCGATGTTTTCTTTAGGTGTCCTTGATTTTGCTCCTTTTGGGAGCAGGTATGTTTGAACTTATTATCTACCATGAACCAAGTGGAATTGCTACAAGTTAAACTTCCCCTCAAGTGTTTGAAACGCTAACTATAACTCTGAATGGATCTGTAAATTACAACAAATTTGTGGTTGTGGTAAACAGGAACAGAACAGCAGATCAACACAATTCACTCTCACAGATACTCGTGCAAAAACTTTCAAACCGAGGGATGATGTGGTGACACAAAGTCAAAGATAATGCACATTGACATACACAGTTACTGAAGGAAACACCCCAAAAACACTGAAGAGACAATCAGTAATTCCTGTAATCAAAGGTATGCAAGTAAAAAACAGAAATCACTGATGGCACCTTGCAAATTGTTTTTTTTTATTATCCCGGAGAGCCATAGAGGCTTGATATAATATAATGTTAGTGTTTAGCTCAGCTAGATAACTTTCTCTCGGTTCTAAAGGTTTCAGTATGCTTCAAATAAACTAGATTGTATGATGTGTCGTCTGACCACATCTAAAAGCAAAAGTGTGTATACCTGTTTTAAATGGCCACACTCAAAGGCAGGAAGAAAGATGTAAGTAAACAAGTTTCAGACAATTGGCTGAAGATTTTCTGAAAACAATTTATTGAAGTATTTGCTTTCACTTGGACTAGTGTCCTTTTCCATTTAGAGAGACACAAACTGGTCAATTTTGAAAAACTGCACCATGAAAGGAAGGTTATGAAAGGAAATGATATAAATAAAAGATGACCATAACTCATTCATTCAGTTACTATAGGTTATCTCCAGTACAGCTGAGAAGTAAGAAAACTGAATTCTTAAGTTAAATTTAAAAAAAAAAAACCCAAACAACTCAAGAAAGTGAAAAATGACACAAAAGCAACAGAAAAGCAGGAAGACTGGATGGTCTGTCAGAATGTGACAGATAAAATACAGCTCCAGAGGTGTGTTAGAGCTGATAGTCAAACACTGCCCTAAGCAAAGAAGTGAGGGGAGAGAAAGTATACTGAGGCTCCTTAAGACTTCCCATCATGCAGCTTGAGTAGCAGTTTACAGGCTTGTTGTGAAATGGTGTCAAAGTTGTTCCAAGGTCCTAACTCCTACAAAATCAAATCCTAAGTACGTATGGAATTCATCACGGTATCAAAAGGGACCAGAATTAATTATGCCCTATCTTTTATCAGGAATTTAAGAAGCGTCTCATTTTGTGTAGTACAGAAAGTGAAGCCCGAACATGTCAGATGTTTACACCTCATTAAATCTATGATCATCCTGAGGGGGGAAAGAGCTGGTGCAGGGACCAGATTAGCCAGACTCCCTTCTGTGAGATTCCTTGACCTGATGCCATGCATTCTCATACCTTAAAATTCAACAGTAAAGACAAAAATTACATCTAAGGTTAAGTTACAAAAACATGCAACTGGGCCAATGTAGGCAAACAGAAAATAGTGAGTGAGATGTAATTATCAAGGTCTTTGAACACAGCACCTTGATGCCCTGAGATATGGTGGGAGGTCATTCATTCTCATTCTCATTCATTTAGAGAGAGCAACGGCCAATGAGGAAACTCCAAAACTCAACTGACCAATGGTGTAACTTCATCACTCAGTCACTCAGTGACAGACTTGCGCGTTTGTAGGGCTGGCCTCTGCGGTCCAGCCAAAAAAACGACTGACTTTGTATTTCAAGAGAGAGGTGAATGAGCTTTCTTGGCCAGCATCTAACAATCATTACAGGACCTTCCCCTCTGGCTTTAGCTTTCAGCTGTGGTGGTTACTGCTTTGACCTCTCTCACTCAAAGTCCCCCTGGATGAGAGTATTTATTGCTAAAACACAAATATAAAAACCTTCCTTCAACTTCGATGTCCTCACTAATGTCTACAACGGGTGCCAGAAGAACCAACAAGCCTGGAGTAGTGGAGCTTCCACAGTCAAACATAAGCATGCGTTTCATCTCCCCTCTGCCTTTAGAATGGCAGCATAGTGTTATAACAGCCAGGAAGGAATACTCACCGACATTGAAGCATGGTCATTGTTGTTATTCTGAGCAGGGACACCCCCAAACCAACCAAAAATGGAAGAGGGGGAGGGAAAGAGGGAAAGGACAGGAAAAGAAATGTGGCAACAATAAATGGACAGGAGGAGGTAAATTCAACTAGATATCTTGCATGCTTGACAAGTCAAATTAATCAAGGAATAAAACTGCTAGTAAAACAAAGTAGTTACAGCGCCGTTTATTACGGGGGATGTGGATGGGAAGACAGGAGACATTCTTGAAAAACAAACAACAAAATAACTCATTCAAGACATGATTAGAGATGTTGGAGAGAAGAGCAGGCAAGTGACCCACTGAGAGTGGAACTGAACACGCTGTTGTCTTTCACACTTCACCAATATCACCAAATGTGTCTTGAAGATAACAGCAAGAGCACAGTTACCATGCATATGGACAGATCACCAACGCAACACATACTCAGTTCAACTTTAAATTCAGAATGTATAACAATTCACTTTCAGACAGTACACACATTTTAATAGGGATGTGATGAACATATAGCAAAACAGCAGATGGGGATTTAGGGAAAATGGAAAGAAAACAGAAAAAAAGGAATTATCACATCCCTATTATCAACAAAAACACAATCAACACTGCCACGCACCATTTGAAAGCAGCTAAAATGAGTCAAAAAAAAACAAGAAGACAATGTCCCACAGTTTCAAGAGAAAGCCGGAGGGTTCAATGGTTCAGAGGTTAGTAGGTGGATCAGACTCACCGGGAGGTGTGTGAAGACCTGGAAAGTGGAGCGCAGGAAGTTGATCAGGTCCATGAGGTATCCAGAAGCACGACCGTCCGACTCAGCCATGCCCCATTCATAGTCTGCTAGCTGGATAAACTCATCGATCTTCTGGTTGAGTTTGGTATAAATCTCTCCCTCTGCAGCGTGACGAGCATCCTGGAAAATATCTTTCATAAGCCCCTTTGACAAGACATAATATGACTAAATACACAGCCTCTAGCCTCATTCAGAGACCCCCAGAGTTCTTTAATTTTTAAACTTATAGTCTTTAGCCTCAACCAGCGCTAACTCAAGTGACATCACTTGAGGGCATTTATCAGACTTCACACAGCTCCCTCTGGAGTCAATAAAGGCTTTATACTACTTTTTTCACATACGCAGTAATACTCCAACACCTGTAAACACACTTTGATGTGTAAAATCAATGGAGTTCAAGTTTACCTTGAATGTGGACAAGCCATAGAGTCTTGTGGTGTGTACTGTTTCAGGGGAGACATTGGTGATGTTTGTTATAAATTCCTCCAGATACCTGCAGGCCTGCTCCAGGTGGGTGGTGTTAATGATGATCTGCACCAGCTACAGAAAGAAGGTTACAATTTTAGACTAAATGACTAAATTCTTGGTCTAGATGATGTGTGTGTGTAACTAGTAACAGCAGTGTTGTTTCTACCTCGGTCAGTCCTATGTGAGGTTTCTTGATGAGGTTTTGCAGACAGCTGCTGAGTGTTCTTGTCAGCAGCAGGTTGGTTGATTTTCGCAACATGTCGTCAATCTCTGTTGAACTGGATACACAAACAAAGTTTACATTTAACAAGTCCACATATTCAGTTGCACAACAAAGAGACAAAAAGTCAGGGAAGATTAGAACTGTAGAAGTGTCCTGGTGTCCACCTCGACATACTGAAAAGTGAACACATAGTAACTGTTCAGTGAGACCAACCTGCGGTGTAGTGACTCTGAGAACTTGAGGCTGGCGTAAATGAACTCTTTGACTTGTGTGTAGATCTGAGGGACAGACTGAGACATTGGCAGCTTCTTCGGAAAGTCCTGCTGCTTACACACACACGCGTACACAAAACACAGAAAACAATAGTGTTACAAGACTGACTCGTTATCTAATATACACCCAGTTAATAATTTCAGGTCTTATTCCTATGCTTCTGGAGACATGTTTTTCATCTTCACATGAACTGTGTCACTGGCAACTCCCAGTTACATTCTTTTAAAACACTGACACGTGGTAGTGCTGTAGAAATTAAATATCATATGTCCCATAAGAAGACAGACCAAATTTAACTTACTAACTTACTAACAGCATGACTATTTTATTGACTGTTTTATGTGTTTCATGGCTATGATTCTATGAATATAAATGTGACTGAAGGTAAGGGAGGGTACAAGGATGCGGTTGGACAGGGCGTTTGTGAATTATTATTGGGGAACTTGTATGTCAGGATGGAAAAAATATTTTGTGATGATCATCATTTTGCACACTTTCCTAATAACTGCTTTGTGAATATCTGCTGAGGACCAACTTTCTAGCTCTCTCTTTTATGTGTCTACATGCATATGCATTTAAGTAATGACAACTAGAAGTCTTGCTTGGGATGTACAGGTTTGTAAGTCTATGGTACTTGAACTTATTACCTTCTCTATCTCAGCATCATGGAAGGGAAAGCGGCTGACTACCAGTTTATACTCCTCCTCTGTCTCCACTGGGATGGGACTGTAGTTGTCCAACTCAAAGATCTCCCTGTGGAAAATAACACAATTTAGTGTTTGTGCACGCTTACTTTTTTGGCATTAGAGTCATTCACTCACATCATTTAGAGTATTAGAGCTTTGAGAATCTCTCTTGCTTTTACACAAATGTTTGTTTGTACAGTTTGTTCAGTTGTTTTCATCAGATTTCATCCAAAGATGACAATATGCTGTAGTTGTATTTATACTTATCAGAAACAACATGCACACTAAAATACCAAATACAGGCGACAATCGTGATGAAGACTTGTAATCAGTTGCAACTGGCGAACAGCAACGGACTCTAAGCTCTTGTAGCGATGATGATACTTAGCTTCTGAATGAAAAGAAGACTCTTTCTTGTTCCTTTCATTCACCTTTATCTGACGGCTTTTGTTGTTTAAGAGTGACCTCAGCCTGTGGTGATGACTGAAATAATTCACTTAACGGACTAAAAAGGTTGAGAAACAATCTCTTAACATTAAACAGAAACAGATTTCATTGGCACAGTGCTCCTCTCTTAGGGCCCTTTCACACCTACCTCGTTAAAAGGAAAAAGGAAAAACAACGCAACAAAACAAAATGAGCCGCAGTAGCACATGGGGAGAGGAGGAGACCAAATGTTTAATTATAGCGGCAACAACATAAATCTGTTTTTTTACTTTTCTCCATTCATGCAAGCTGTGATAGAAGGCTAAGTACTGAATTGACAACACACGCCTGTCTACCAACCAATCCATTACAGGTATAGGGAGACGCAGCTCACGTAGGTGATGACGACAGGACGTAGGTATGTCATGTTGGTTCTTTAGTATGCTCGTATAATTGCAACGTGAAACCAAACCTAACCGGACCAAATGTAACAATGTAAGAAAAATGCGAACCTTGGTTCGGACTTTCAGGTGTGAAAGGCCCTTCGGGATAAAAAACTTCAGCAACACGTGTAGTATTAAGAACAACTTTATTGTGAGACTGACGAGTTTTTTTTTGGTCTTACAATAAAGTTCTTAACACTAGAAGTGTTGCTGGAGTTTCAATCTTTTCAAAGTGCTTTCTCTTCTCCATGCACCTTGCAAATAGGTGAAGCTGTGCCAGAATACACCACTCTACAAATGCTCATTTCTGACAGGAAAACCTCTGAAGAAACAGCACAACTCTGAAAGTTTTTTCCATTGCATGAAATTATGTCTTGGTGTGTAAGAAGCAAAATGCTTGGTTTCACGTGAGTATCTCACAAGTAAAATGATGGACAGAAATGCAATTAGAGACAAACAGTCACACATGAGCAAAGCCCACCTGAAAACCAGTGCCCACTTCTTCAGCAGAGTTTCATTGTACTGGTCTCTGACCTCAAACAGCAGGTCAAACAGCCGGTTCACAGGGAAACCATAACCCTATAGACACATGCACAGACATCACACATACAGAAAATCAAGTGTGTTAATCTCAGTTGTTCTACACACTTCAGAGTCACAAGCTATTCAAATGAAGTACAGCTCTGAACCAACCTGTAATGTGTCAGCGAAGATGACTATGAGGTTCTTTAGCTCCAGGACCAGGTCTGGGTCATCACAGTATGACTGGGGACAACAAACATCATAATCATCAAAACAACAACCAAAAGTTGCATGTGAGGAAAAAAATCTATGGCACTGTGTTGTTTAATTCACGAAGATTTAAAAATATCCAAAAAGTAAAATAACAAACAAAATGACCTTTATCACTCCAAGTAGCAGAGCTTGTCTTTTTATATTACTTGACCAAATCCAAGAATACAGGATGAGGCCTGGATTAAACAGTGTGTTTGCCACGTTAGCATGCCTGGCTAACTGGTTTACCACCCACAGTAACGTAATGTTACTGTCATAGCCAAGGATTTGCACATCAATATCTAACGAAAGAGTAACGGCCAATGAGGAAACTCCCAAAACTCGACTGACCAATAGTGGTCATCACTCACTCACTCACTCACTCACTCACTCAGTGACAGACTTTCAGACTTTCGCCTGCGGTCCAAAAAAGTTGTGTCCTTAGCATGTATACGACTTTCTGCTAACAATCCAGCATCACGTTTGATAGATGTGAGAAAAACACAGGTGTACAATCCTACACCTGTGAGTAGCACAATGATGCAAAACAAAGCAAAATGATGCCTATTCAATTTACTGCTCACTGTAAAGTAAACACTCATTCGCTATTCTCTATATAATACTCATTTACTGTTCCCTTTTATGCAGGGATTAATAGTGTGAAGGTGTGAGCATAGTCGCGAATTCGGACACAGCTGATTTCAAGAGACAAATCTTCTACAGTTCTCACTGTAAACTGTGTACATGAAGTGCTAAAGTAGAAAGCTTGACTGGTGTAGCAACAGTAACTAAGGGGGAGGGGCTTAGCCAATGGTCAATCAAAACCAACAAAGTCCCTCCATTTTTCTGGAGTGCAGAGTGATTTATGACCCTGAAAGCAGTACAGTTGAGTCCCTTAACACTGACACAAAGAGTCTGCCAAACACAGGGGAGTGTAAATCAACAGAGTGAATGAACACAGCCTGAGATTTGACGTAAAGCAGCAGCCACCTGCCTCTTTGTTTACTCAGACACACACATACACACACCGACAGTCAGCTGGAGACTGGACTAAACAGTAGCAAATCACAGCAGTGGCAGTAACGTACGTCACCAGTTTAGACTGATTTCTGATCCATGCTATATGTGAATATGACATGATGTTTCTTCATGCAGTGTGTACTATCAAAAGTGTATTATTTAATGTGTTGTTATTTATGATGATGAACAAAATTGGTAACAGTTGTTTTGTGAGGGGTTTGTTTCCTAAAATACTGTGAGAACTAACAGTTTGAAGACCTTTTATAATTTGCCATAAAACTGTGGACATTTCTACACTGAATTAGAAGTGGACTGGCTCATGGACTATGGAGTCAGATCAGTCTCAATATTAATGAATGCCCATAGAAGGATTCACATAATGTATTTTGGGATTTATATAAATGACTTTACACAAAAATACTTATCGTTGTATATCAATGCATAAAAATCCACATATAAAAAAAGAAGGTTCACAAATGTATTTCTGATGCAGACACAAATACAATCCACAAATACATGTATTTAAAAGTATTTGCAATTTTCATCAACAATATATTTGGATGTTGTTACATTTATACACAGGCTGTTGAGCCAGCATTTACTAGCTGCTCGTCATGTGTGAACTTCACTGCATTTCTTTGTGGGTTTTTTGAGACTTCCTGCCACGGCTCCATTCAAACAAATGCATTTTTTTCAACAGGGAATTATCTGTAGCCTATCAGATGGCTCCTTCCGTTTCAGCCAATCACGTAAGCATAGATTTGAGGGTATGATTTAATGTCATCACATAGCGTTACAGCTGCCTGCAGGTCAACATCAACATGGGGTCTGGTAGCTGCTCTCTATATGTAAGTGATTTTACCATATCCAAGAACAAATATTTTTGTGGAGACTCATTTATATATAAATCCTGAAATACATTATGTGAATCCTTCTGTGGGCATTCATTAATATAGAGACTAATCTGACTCCATAATGGACAGGTTTGTGAGAAAGGTTTTCTGCCTGTGGGCAGACCATGCAGTGGTTGTAAGGGCAGGACCCTAGCAGTGTGGAGCTGCCTGTGTTGTGGCCCAGCAGAAGGGCTGGAGGCCAGGGGGGAGACCAGGGCCTTTGTTAGTCTTCTCACCCCCTGCTATGCGACCCATTCTCTGGCCTGTTAGCATAATCTTCTGGGTCATTTACAACTGACTGGAGCCCAGCGGTCAGGAATATGCCTTCTTAATCTGCTGTTATTGTTGCAATCTGTCTCTCATTAAGGCTCCAATGACCTCCTCTTTGGCTGCATACGTATGTGTGTTTTGACCTCTTCTCTTGAGAGTGACATCATTAGTGTGTTTGTGGGTGCACTGATCTCCACTGTGTTTTGTGTGTGTGTATGTGTATGTGTGTGTATCAGCCACATCAGCCGGTGAATGAAGGTTCCTCCAGGATAAATAGATCCACAGCAGGCTCTATTATCTCTATTAACTCTCAACAGTTTCCTTCTCATTCACAGTCCACTCCCTGCTGGCTGTGTGTGTGTGTGTTCATTCTTGTGTGTGCGTGTGTGTGTGTGAGAGAGCCTACAGAGTGTGTGCGAAGCACAGCGATGATCTTGGACAGAGCCATGTTCCACAGTTCATCCGTAAAAGCTCTGGTCACCAGTCCCTGTGTGGCATGGAGGATATGGTCCTCCACAACAAAGAACCTGACGACACACACACGGAAAACACACACACCTTAATACTTTTATTTATGTTGACATTGAAATGAACAGAACTGACTGACACAAGCTTGGTCAGACACAGTAATGAAGCATAATTTTCAAGGTCAGCAGAATGTAATGTTAAACATAAGTACTGTGAAGTGAAAATGGAAGGAACATCTTACCCTACAATCTGATTGAAGTATCTTCTGTAGCCTTCCACTGTCTCATGCTGGACACACACACACACACAAAAAGCCATGTTTACACACAGTACATGAATGCATAAAATATACTGTATATACAGTATGTTATCATCGTGTGGTATTGCATTTGTGAGCAAGCATTGCTTTGCAAACTGTCATTGTGTCATTGAGATTCTAACAAAACTTGACAGCTGGTTGCCAAACAGCAACAAGTTAATACAAAGAATAACCAGAATTACGTTTTAACTTTTGCCCATATACAGAATATAGTGTATACTCTTTAGCTGACTATCTTACTTTTAATTTTGATACTTGACTATATTTTGCCTCCTTTAAGCTTTTACTTAAAGCCACTATGTGTAAATCTATTTCACTATATAATCTTTCAACTTATTAAGATAGCTTAGCATGTTACTGTATAGCAAGTTATTATAGGTTATTCTGGTAGAAGTTAATGAAGTGCATGCAGGTTGAAGCATGCATTGCTTTTTGCCATGGTGTCTTTTTGATGCTGCCACTATGGGCAAAAAAGACAGAAATTCTACACATAGTGGCTTTAAGTTAAAATTGGACTGCAGCCCTTTAACTTTTATTTATTTTGTTTATTCACTTAACTGGCTATCAACTTTCTCTGGGTCAAAGCTGCTTCATTCACAACATTTTGCCCAATAGAACTGTTGAAGTCAGGAATGTTCATTCCTGGTATAGGCTACAAATTTAATGAGGTTCTTTGAATTTCATACATATGCATTACATGTGTGTTTTATGATACTGCTACTATATTAGCCATTGGCTGTAATGTCATCTGAGCCTGTTTGTGTGTTGCTCACCATGTTAGCCTGTGGCTGCAGTACTAGCCGGGCCTGTTTCTTCCTCTGTTTCCTGTAGTAGTTCTCAAATGTTTCTCGGTCACCCTGCAGACAAAGGGAAATACAACAGACTTCAACAACCTCTCCAAAGTTACTGACAATGACAAGTAGTTAGATGAAGATTCTTTTTGTCACAAGCCAGATGGTCTTTATATTTAAAATTTACATAATAATAACATACTCCAAAAATTGCTGCAGTGGCATAGAATTTAGAGCGCTTCAGATCCTTGAGCAAACCGGGTACGTTTGAAAATCGTTGCAGAGAAAGTGAAAGTGTGCCTACAGCGCCCTCCACCAGGCTAGCGAGTAGGAGCAGTATGTCTAATAGGGGTGGGAATCAGAGACATATTCACGATGCGATACGGTCTCAATATTTTGCCCACGGTGACGATATCACCATAGAGGCGATTCCTAATACTAATACGATACATCATGTTATCGGCGCAAGACCTCTTCTTCCATCATTATGTTCCATCCATGGCCCCTCTCTGACTATCAGGTAAACAAACACTTAATAATTATATGAATTAATATAGTTATTTTTCAGTGACAGTAATAACTATGTTTTTAACAGGCTAGGTTTGCACACCCACAGCCTAACTGCACCTAACTGTATATGTGACATAGTCTGGCGGGTTTGTTATGGGAAGTGAGTCTCCCCCTGTGTAAGAGAAGTACCAGCATGTTGCTGCAGCCACAGAACAGTGCTTTATGATATTATGGGGAGTTAGCTAATAATCAGCCATAAAGTGTTTAGATATTGAAGATTTTGCTGTGGCGGGCATCGTTACCAGCGGAAACACTGTAGTAGAAACCGAAGTGTTCCCAGACTTTTGACTTATATGAAGACGGTGGCTCCACCACCTTCTTCTCCACCGTCTCCGCCATGCTGTGTGTGTTTACTGCTTGTTAATGAAACTAGTTGATTGCTGGTGTCATTGTGATTGGCGCCCTCTCTAGGAGACATGAAGCAATGACATTCTAGTGAGGTAATGTCGGGAAAAATGCAGAAAAAAATCACAGGCTACAGCGTTTGTAAATTAAATAAAACAACATCGAAACTTGATGTAAGTGTATCAATTATGAATCATGTGAATAAAGGTGGCGATATATCGTCAAATCGATTATTTGTCCCACCCCTAATATCTAATATTTTCTGAGCTACCTACTGTGTCAGCAGAGCTGAGGGCAGCTGATCAAACTCAAATGAACAGAGAAATGTAGTATTCAGTATGAAAAGGCATGAGATTAATATGTGTTACTGTTACTGTCGTGATGGACTTGAATTTAAACCTGTTTTTGCTTGAGTCCTCTAACATGTCAGTAAACCTTTCAGTGTCTGTGGTGAAGTCATCAGTAAAGACTATGCTGCATGAGCAGAGGTTCTACAGAAATGGTCAGTGAACAGGTCATTTATTCATATCTTAAATTCTGGAGTTATAATGCTGCTACACCACATCGTTGCTATGATCCTGTTAGTGGATGAGTGTGTATGTGTGGGTGTGAGACAGAGAGACACCTACCAGCACAGTGTAAATGTGTAAACACCTGTAGACAGGTGAGAAGTCCACCAAGTCCTGAGCTGTAAGGACCTGTCAGACACAGATGAGGAAATACGATTACTGTCATGTATTTCTTTAACATTTCTCTACATTTATTCAGCAGAGCTGATTAAATCAACCAATAAAAATTAACTACTCACAGAAAATAAATATAGTTTATAATTATGTTACAGAGCTGCTGGATTTATGCATGAAAGGGAGCTCTTGATTATGCAACAAGACAAAAGACTCAAGTACCAATACATATATAGACTCAATACTGAGAAAGCTATTTACTGTAGCAACCATCACATAAGAAAGAACTCAGCACTCTGTAGTCTGAGGCTATGAATAAAACCCAGTTTAGGAAAATATTTCAGTTATTTCAGTATGATCACTTTCTGTCACACCCAACTACACACAATGTTTCCTCACCTCTTCATCAGCTTCCTCCTCATCTCCTGTGTCGTCGTCCATCATCAGGCCGTTGTGAGTATGCGTTCGTCCATTGAGGGAGTACACAGGCTTGGTGTAGTGGCCCACACTGGCCTGCTTGGCTACTGCACTGTTAAAGGTCCTGTGCTGCTGTGCCTGGAGGGAAATACAAAACACACACACAGATCAATGAGCTGATAAATACCTTTTCACAGCTATTGGGGGAGTTGTTAAAAACACAAACTCTTATACCTGTCTCATGGCAGTCTCTCCAACCTTGTCGGAGTGTTTTCTGATGCTCTCCAGGAAGTCCTTGAGGTCTGACATGGAGATCTCCTTGATTTCCTCTCTCAGTCTGGGAAGGTTTTCAGCCATGATCTGACAGAACCTGTACTGACTGACCCTGTGGGGGACACAGAAGAACCAGTCCAGTTCTGTCCACTTGTCTAAGTAGGCTAACTGCATATTAGACACACAGCATTATAGGCTAGACAACGTCATACATGCTACAATGACTTCTATCACAAGCAGCTCAGCTTTTACATATTGGTTTTGGTTTTTTTTTACACAAATACAGTCATATACTGTATACCCGGTGAAATGTCAGGAAGGTATGAAGGTATGAAAAAATAGATACCACCCAAGCCACAACATTATTTTTTTCAGGAAAAAAGCTCTGATAAAACCACTGTAGGCTACCTGCCCAGCACCACACAGACTGACAAAGTCAGCTACTAGCTGGTGAACACTGTGGAGCATTTAGCAGCTAAAGAGCCAGATATGTTTCTCAGGAGTGCCTAAAACACGACTCCAAATGAATAATAATGTTGCTCTGGGTGCGCTAGATGTGTAAATACATTGTTCGCTAACATGTTCACCATAACAACTTTGTTGTGTTTGCAGCTTGCTCTTTTGCCACAGAAGTTGCCAAAAAATGGAATTAATGCAGCTTTATTTAAGTGTAGGCCAATGTTATGAAGAGAAAGGTGGTTTGATTTGATGGATCAAGTAGAAAGAGGTGGATTATGTTGCAGATGTGGTTTGAGTAGTTTTTAACATTTTAACATGGGTTTTTGCCATTACTCTGAGACATCCATCGATTATAACTGCTGTGAATCCAAGCTGTCTAGAACCACCTACAAACTTTTCAGAGCCATCTTTGAAGACTACAGGGGGTAAATACACTCCCCTCCAAAAGTATTGGAACAGTGAGGCCAATTCCTGTATTTTTGCTGTAGACTGAAAACATTTGGGTTTGACATCAAAAGATGAATATGAGACAAGAGATCAACATTTCAGCTTTTATTTCCAGGTATTTACATCTGGATCTGATACACAACTTAGAAGATAGCATTATTTGTAACGGAACACCAATTTTTTAAG
>NTHP01000052.1:1561283-1573288 GCA_003416845.1 Oplegnathus fasciatus
CAATAACTGCATCAAGCCTGTGACCCATTGACATCACCAAACTTTTGCATTCTTCTTTTGTGATGCTTTTCCAGGCTTTCACCACAGCCCCTTTCAGTTGTTGTTTGTTTTTGGGGGTTACTCCCTTCAGTCTCCTCTTTAGCAGGTAAAATGCATGCTCTATAGGGTTTAAGTTTGGAGATTGACTTGGCCAGTCTAAAACCTTCCACTTCTTGCCCCTGATGAACTCCTTTGTTGTTTTGGCAGTGTGTTTTGGGTCATTATCTTGCTGCACGATGAGGGATCTCCCAATCAGTTTGGTTGCATCTCTCTTTAAACTGGCAGAAAAAATGGTCCTGTAGACTTCTGAGTTAATTTTGCTGCTGCCATCATGTGTTACATCATCAATGAAGATTAATGAGCCCGTCCCAGAAGAAGCCATGCAAGCNATGAAGTCTTCTGCGAACAGTAGATTGTGATACCTTCACTCCTGCCCTCTGGAGGTTGTTGCTGATGTCACTAACAGTTGTTTTAGGGTCTTTCTTTACAGCTCTCACAATGTTTCTGTCGTCAACTGCTGCTATTTTCCTTGGTCTACCCGTTCGATGTCTGTTACTTAGTACATCAGTGGTTTCTTTCTTCTTCAGGACATTCCAAATGGTTGTACTGGCTATGGCCAATGTTTGTGCAATGGCTCTGATTGATTTTCCATCTTCTCTCAGCTTCACAATTGCTTGTTTTTCACCCATAGACAGCTCTCTGGTTTTCATGTTGGTTATACCTCTAACTATAAATGCAGTCTGCACAGGCAAAACCCAAATCTGAAACTGAACGTAGACATTCAGCGCTATTTATTGTTTGAATAATCAATGTAATAGGACACACCAGGGCAACAAAACACACCTGTCAGTCACATGTTCCAATACTTTTGCTCACATGAAAAGTGGGTGGGTTCAAACAAAAGGTGCTATCTTCTAAGTTGTGTATCAGATCCAGATGTAAATACCTGGAAATAAAAGCTGAAATGTTGATCTCTTGTCTCATATTCATCTTTTGATGTCAAACCCAAATGTTTTCAGTCTACAGCAAAAATACAGGAATTGGCCTCACTGTTCCAATACTTTTGGAGGGGAGTGTATCATCTTTACTCAAAGGCTTTTTAGTGGAGTGTTCCTTCAAGAACCTTGATGGTATAATCCTACCTGGGGATATAGACCTTCTCCAGCTGCTCCATGGTTTTCAGTGCAGCATAGTATCTGCAGAGACAAACGGTATAGCTTCAGTTAGGATACAATCACAGCTATGGTCCTTTACTCACAACCATTAAAGGATAGGTTCATACATTTTTAACTATGTCTTAACACAATAATCAAAGTGCCCATATGAACATAGAAACAGGTTTTGCTTGCTGTATTCATTCCTCCTCTTCACACTGGCCATTAGGAGATCCCTTCCTAGTGCGCTTCTAATCCAAGTGGTGGAGGACAAAATCTACAGTCATTGTTCTGTGCAAATATATATTCCAAAGTTTATCTGAAGCTAATTTGAGTCTTAAGTTAGTCAAATCAAGTGAGTATCTTCTGAAGTTACAGTGTATGGACAGAAGGAACAATTACAGCAAGCAAAAACTGTAACGCACAATGATGTTGTGTTAAAAAAAAGGAAAAAAAAAAGAAGGAAAACACAGTAACAGTGGCAAAAACAAGTGTTGCAGTACATGGGAGACAGGTGAGTACATGATGATGTTCTGAGAGAACTTGGAGTGCTTCCAGAGAACAAGAGAGCAGTGACCAGTGCATTAAATTATGGTGGGATGGTGTTGTCTCCTTTGGATCTCTTACTGATGGGTCAATCGCTCACATTTTAAGGCCTAACAGGGGAATCAAAGACCTACATGTATGTCTAATACATTGCATGCAATGCAGTGAGATATTATATTTTCAATGCCTATTTGGCACCCTGTGATATAAAGATATTGTGGTCTTTTATAGTGTGCACACATCCCAAGGGTTCAGCCTTGGGTCAGTGTGCTGAGCTCCCATCATTAGGCTGATAGGCAGGCTGTGAAGGGATCTAATTGGTCGGTCAGTGAGTGTAAAATGTGTTGTATACACATGAACAGAAGACAGCCTCATAAACTGTACAGTGAAAAGGTTTGTCAGAGTGCAGAGCACCAGGATGGAGGAAAGACTGTAAGTGGCAGGACATTGAACAGAATGTGACCTGGGCATCAGCACATACAGTATGGACAATAATGTGGCATTTGCGCCATACAAACTCATTCAAATTTATAGTAAGTGTATAGGCTATGTAATTAGTGATTCAAGTGCACTCCACACACACAAATCCCACAAGGTGGCCAGCATGGTCTAATTGCCTTGAATTGGCTGTGGGCCGTGACAGAGCTGCAGTGAGGGAGCCTTGTTGTGAACAAGGGCATACTGAGGGTCAATTGTCCTGCCAGTGAATGGCCTCTTCCTTTGGACACAGTAATGAACAAGAAAGGGTCATTATTTTCCTGTCCGAAGTGAACTCCCCTCCCCTCTTTATACAGATAGGCATGTAAATATGGACAAACATGAAGTTCATGGGGTAAAAATGAAGTTCAATCAAACCCGCAGAGCTGTAGATGAGCTGAAAAGTTAGTAGGAAACCTGCATTGCGAATATTGGATGACTTTTGATTACTGGGATTTCTTTTTCAAGTGAAAAGGAAAAAACTTCTTTAGAACGGACAACAGAAAAATGCATACAGTTTTGTCCACTTCCATTTACTTAAAAGTAACTTAATACCAAGTTGCAAAGCAGTCTTTTTGTGTTTTCTGAATATATTATTAAAGCATGTCGTAGGAGGAGAAAAAGAACTTAATGGATGGAAAAAATCCCCATACTTTATATGGAATACAGACTATTTACTCATGAACTGGATCAGATATCCAATGTTGTAACTGACATGAACTGATGCATCTATGTATATTTTGTTTGGGTTATGTTTGTTTAAATTTGTATATTATGTATACTTGTAAGGCTGCGTGCATATATTTATTTTTCAATGTTGTTTTCATTGTTAATTCTCATAGTTCATATTTGTATGAGGTCAGTATATTGTGCTTTTAGATGCTTTTGGGTTTGTATTGGAATGTTTGGTTTGTTATTAATGAATGTGTCTGAATAATTCCACCAGGGGTGAGTGATGTGAATGGCCAGGAACAAAAATAAAACTATTAATTCATTCATTTATTCATTCAATGGCTATGGTTGGGTGTGATCAGACATGTGCACAACAGTGATGTCACAGTGTAATGACACAGCTTGGAGTACACCTCTACATCACTGCTGCAAGGTGAGAGGTTAAACCACTGAAGGTAAGCAAAAACAAGATTTCCAGCTGCTGTTAAGTTAAGAGTAAGTCTACACTAGATTTTGGAAGGGAACATAGCTGTTCTAGCCTCTATGGGCTGAAAGGTATAAATCTGTGAATAAATCTCCGGCCACACCTCTGACTTGCCCCGCCAACTAGTAGTGGTGTCCTTTTACCGTACATCACAGTTGCACAGGGGAAAAAGGATGCTGTCACTCATATCACATTTACACATCAGTTTATTCATCAGTTGTGATGAAATGCTTTGTGAGATGGATACCTTTTGGAGTCCAGCTGCTCCTTTAGTTTGCTGTACATTTCTAGCACTGCAAAGGAATAGAAGACAGGAAACAGGATCAGTAGCAGGGTTTGTTGGTTCAAGCATTTCACTCACTTTTGCTCCTACAGAACAAATTTAGAGATACATAAAATAAAACACACAAGACTAAAATTGAAAAATAGGCCAAACCACCAAATATTTCAGGTTACCATTTTCAGACCTCCACTTTGTGACTCAGTACTTGTACTATGAGAGCGTGCATAAACAATGTTTACCAACAAATATTTTGTGTAATTTTTATCCAAAAAACATGAGCATCATCAAACCCAAAATTTCTGTATTTAATTTCCACAGACTGATGGATATCAACTGATCAGAAACACCAGAATTAGGAGTCTTCATTTGCTGGAAAATGGAGTTGTGGAACAGCAGTATCTCCTTTCCTTTTAAAAATAATAGGTCTGCACTACTTAAGCTATGCGAGGAAAGAAAGTACCAAATACACCTTTTCATAACATTTAAAGAATCACATTAGCTCTCATCATGGCCGTAACATAATTACCTGTGGGTCTATTCGTCTAGTTAGGAAGACACTCACTTAACATGTCCAAGATTTCCTCTGAGGTGTTGAACTGGTCACATTGTAGGCACAAGTATGTGTATATGGACTCCACTGGACTAACACTAACATCTAACTAAAACTAGACTTAAAGTGACCATCACATTGACACACACGCAGCAGTGGTACCTGGTATACAGAGCTGGAGCTTCTCCACAGTGGTGGCCATGTTCCTCTGCTGGATCCGACAGCGGATCACCTCCTCTGTCTGAGCTGTCACCTGAGGGAAGGAACACACAATGGAAGGAGATAATGAGAAAGAGGCCACCACTGCTAACTACTGGGTTAAAGAACGGTCATGTCTAATGCAGAACTGTCTTTGCAGTTAACAAGCATGCATATGTCCTGACAGCGCAATAAAAATCACAGTTTTGAGTTTTCTGCACATGCATACATGGACTTACCTCCCTCCCAGCCTCTTGTAGTCTTCGATTAGTGTCTGTCACTTGACCCTTTGAAAACAAACAGACATCAATTTAACAGTACATCCTCAGAATCTCTCCTTTTATTCTTTCTTTCCTCATGGTTTCTACAATTTTTTGTTTATTGTCAACAAACTTTTTAAAGATTTACATCTTCAGTGGGAACCAATGGGCAGAGAGCTACAGACAGAGTAGTGATGTGAGAGACGGACTAACACATTCAGTCTCCTCATGAGATTTGTTGAAAAAAAGAGAAAAATGTAATAAAACTAGCTTCATCTTTTTCTGCACAGGAACTGCTGCATGTTGAAGTCCCAGGTTTGATTTTTAAGAACTTTAATATTGAGACGTCTTGCAAGTTGACATCTTTAAATCAAAGGTCTTCCTCTTAGTGTGATTAAGGTGGAGGTGGTGAAAATGTTCACCCATCACATTAAGGTTTCTGTGACTATTTAGGTTGTATTTCATGACATTCTCTGGATTTTTAATATCTTTTAGAATGTATGAATGCCTTAGTCTTGGTTCAGTCATACATGCTGTCACATGTCTATCCGTCCCTCCTCTCTCTGTCTGCTCCCCCTCTTCATGCCCTCTCTTTTCCCTCTCTACCTCCCTCGCTGCAGCTGCTCAGCCTTGTAATCAGCTCATTGTCTATGAAGGAGCAAGGACAAAGGCAGGCAAATTCAGATTAACCAGGCAGTGGGGACCTGAACCCATCGTCGGTGCACTGGGCCTTTCATGGGGTTTAATGGCTTGTGACAGGCTCTTTCTCACAGATTCAGTGACAAACTTCTCGATTCTGGATGGGGATTTTTGAACTCTCTGCTCTTGTCACACGGCTGAGAGCCATGACCCAATTGACCAGTCGGCTTTTTGATGACAATCTTTTCAACAGTGAAGCTTCTAAACGAGGGGGACCGACTTCATAATCACTGCCTCTTTTTTCATTCAGCCAAGGGGCAGCACCACAGCAAGAGTGCTTGAGAGCAAAGAGACAAGTGACATTTCTAGGCACTTAACCAAGACTGTTATCTAAAACAACATAATGCTGCCCTGGTCAGCTACCAGGGAGTAGAACCTATGACCTTTCCATTATGGGACAGCGTCTGTTCTCATTAGCTACCTCGTCCCATTACAAAGAAAAGTCCTGGTTAGCCCTATCGACCTACCTATTTCACTTCTCATCCAAAAAGCTTCTTCCCGTGAGTTTGGATAAGAGGTAAAAAACCTACAAGAATTTACAGCAGGAGCAGTCATGTTTCATTCAGCACTGAAACTACATGTCGGGCCAATGGTGGCTACAGAGATACCACACGTGGACCACTCTGTGTGTTTTCTCCAACAAGTTTCTGATGCTGTTGGAGATTATTGATAGTGAAGACAATATGAAGCACGTTAAAAAAAGAGCTATCTTCTCTTTTTCAGAAACACGCATCTAACTGAGATATCACCACTGCAAACCTTCTGCTAATTGTGACCGCTGTTCTCTATGAACAAATGACCATAAACACAGCGATTGCACAGCAGTAGTCTCATATTCAGTAACGAGACAAGGTGTTGCGTCACGTAAAAATGCAGCTTAGTGCAAAAAGGTCTGATTTTAATCAATTTGACCTGCACACCTTTTGCTTGCAATGCAGTTTCACTTTCAATCAATTACGTGATGCTGTCATATAATAGTATTTGATTTCACAGTTATGTTGCGCTGCCAATAAAATATTGTTTCATTGCAAATATCAAATCCCACATTATATTTGAAATCAAATCAAATATGCTACATTACACTGTATAAATGGGCAATATGATGATACACAGTATAATGTAAGATGATTTGTCTGTCTCAGAAAGTTTGCCATACAGTTATCCATATTTTGGTNGGTTAATGTTGCAGGTCAATGGGCAGGACTACTTTATGGTATTGTTGGATATTTAGATGATTTTTGCATCAACAAAATCAAATATCTTGATTTGTCAGATATTTAACTTGTTGGATTAAACAAAAAAAGACATTTGTGTTTTATTGTGTCACAATATATCATATATCTTTATGGTGATATAACATTATATATACTGTGATAGGAGACATTTTCTTCATCACCAATCCCTATTTGACTATGCTTTAAAAACACACTATTACCTTCACACAAGTTTGGGAGGACCGTGCTGCAGCGCACTGAAGTAAGCCAAGATGAGAAACGGACCTTTTAACCATTGCAATGTAAGGGGTGCATGCACAGAGGCACACACAGGCTACACTGTAATGATGACAATTCCACTAAAACACTTTTCCATAATATGTGTGTAATGTAATAATGTATTACAATATATAAAGCCCTCTAAATGTGTCTGAAAAACATTTTTATTTAAGGTGATAAACACATAAACACACTAAAATATTTTTGGGGGGTATCGGAGTGAATTTTTTGACAACGACTAGCCCTGCAGTGATATAGCGGATTATTTCAGAATAAATTCTACTTGTCTCTCTAAAGTACCCCCTGTACCAGAGCCGATTCCCGAAACCCATACTTAATTTGGTTAACAATCTAGTTGGTAGTTGGTTGGAGTTCATGGAGCCACCTATTGCCTCTCATCTAGTCAATTTTATTTCTATAGCCCAATATCACAAATCACAATTTGCCTTAAGGGGCTTATCTATATGGTGATATAACATTATATATACTTCTGGCCTGTAGTCAACTTTACAGTAATGTCTCTTACCATCAGTTTCTCTGCATCAGCACGGACTTTCAGGAGCTCTGTAATGGCGTCCACAAAGCCTTGGTGGTGGAAATTGCACATCTTCTCAATCTCACGGTCATGGTTCCTTATCCTGGCATCCAGCTTTTCCATGAAACGCTTGTGGGCATTGGGCTGGTCATCGTAAATAGACCTGAGAGAGACAAAGGAGGTGAGGAAGCGTGAGTTGAAGGTACAGAGGAAAAGGGGAATATGGCCAGGATAATAGAGAATAGAGAAAACAACTGTTAGAATGAAACTGATTTGTATCATATGTCACTTTGCATACTCCTCATGACAGCTGTACTTAACATCCTCGAAAAACTGACACAACATTTTTGCATGGGTCACTGCTGTGTGTGATCCTGGTTGCGTGTTGATCCGTGTGTCTGCTATGGTGTGTGTACATGTATAGTATTTACAATATGGCAGAATGCATTATTATGTATAATAAGCATTGAATAAAAAAACCCAAGATGGCTCACATTCATTCCAATGAAGGTTGCTCATTAAAAAATGCTTTTCTAAGCTCTGGCCCTCGTGTAACTCGTGGTGACAAACCCACAGAGAACTATCACAACTCTGCAGTTCCCCTCAGGTCAACAGAGCTTTATTATCTTTCAGCTCATGTTTTTGAATTCAGAGCCCCTCAGCAGCATCAGCTGCATTTGAGTGTACAAGTTCTACCTACTCAGCAGCAAACAGCAGTCAGACAAACTTAGCAACTAGTTGATGAACATAGTGGAGCATTTAGCAGCTAACAGAGCTGGATATTTTTCTCAGGAGTTGGTGGAGACCAAATCAGAGCTAAAATGAGAGTGAATATTGGACTTATTTTCATCAGGTGGGCACAAACACAACTACAGTAATGTTGCTCTGTGTCTGCTGGATATGGAAATACACACCTGCTAACTATGTTTGCCATAACAACTTTATAAGGTGAGAAGGTCAATATTGTGTTTACAATACAATTTTTGATGAATAGCGTTATGTGCAACCTGTCACACTGAAATTTGATTTGTGTATGTATACTGAACAACAGCACTGCAAAGTGCAGAGAGAGAGAGAGAGAGAGAGAGAGAGAGAGAGAGAGAGAGACCAGGAAAAAAAAATGCAAAATTAAAAATACTCCTAGGAGAAGGAGACAGGGCATATCTGGCTGCCCTATATGTATCAACATGCCACACCCTGAGGGACAGTGAATGACCCAGACACACACAGCACACAATTCAATATCACTATTGTACCCCTTCATCCATCTCTAAACATAAACCATTCATCAGCACACACGTACTAATAATAATAATGAATTGTATGATTATAATTAATTTTGATGCTTTGACAACAGGGAACCTGTCATTCAAAACAAGGCAGCTTCGTTACTAATGTTCAAGTTCAAGTTCAAGTTTATTTGACACATATAATCATACAGGGTATAATCATAGTGAAATGTATGTCTGTTAGCTCCTTCAATTGTGCAGAAAAAAATCAGTGTAAAACAAGACTAAAGAAGAGAAATAAGTAATAAATTAACTTTGAATAATAAAGTAAGTAAAAATAGTCTTAGGGCAATTCTTAGGCAGTGTCCTCTGGTGGCCGTTGTACTTCTGATTCTCCAGCACCAACATGAAGAGGTAGCTGAAGCAGGACTGCATCGTCACCCAGTCTCCGCGCCCGGCAGGTTCATGTCTGTGCCCAGGAACACTATGTCCTCCCCCTGACTGAATGGCGCTGTCCGGTATTCCAGGATTTAGCTAAGTCTCGGTGAAACAAAGGACATTACAGTTCCTGATATCCCTTTAGAAACTGATACGGGCACGGAAGTCATCCAGTTTATTATCCAACATCTGCACATCGGCTAGCAGGATGCTTGGCAGAGAAGATCCATGTGGACGGGATCGCAGCCGGTGTTTAATCCCTCCACGTTTACCTTGGTGTTTCCTCCTGTGTTGAGGTGGATGCACAGAGGGAAGCAGAGATGGTCTTGCTAGGTCTACGTGGTCGGGGTCATAGCTGGTGTTTGTCTCCTCCACCTTTTCATCGATGTTTACTCCGATTTTTACATTTGAAAACCTCGACCGGCCAGGCAGCAGAGTCAGCAGCAGGAGAGTCCACAAAGCTGTGAGTTGACCATCTCCCTATCCTGATGAGTGACTCGTAGTCACGTTATCATTGTCCAATGTTATTCACAAAAAGTACAACTAATATTTGTAAAAATAAACATAAAGAGCATAAATTTAGTGGAGCTAACGGAGAGGCGACTGGAGAGGTCCATGCCTTCTGCTCAACAAATTCGCTCGTCAAGTTGACTTTTGTCTACTACAGCTGATGATGTTCAATAGCAAGTGACTATTCAGCTCTGATAAGTGTCCACCATCTATGCAGTCCATGTACGGATTAACACAGGCCTTAGATGCAGTTCCATTACGTCTAAAGGCTCTAACAACAATATCCTATACGTCTCTACAAGAAACAGAGTCAGAGACCACTTCAGGACACACTTCAGTCACATTAGCTGGTAGTCCGGGTTGAGACTGAGAGTATCACCGGCCTTGGTAAGTGACGTAATAAATAAAGTTATAGCCTATCAATTCTTTTTGATAGTCAGCTGGCTGAATTATGGATCAACAAATGAACCTGTTGACATTAGCTCTCTCATTCAAGTTAGCTTTACGAGACTCAATGTTAGCTTGCCGCTGAATAACACCCACGTCTCTGTAGTTTGCTGGCAGCTCCAGTCTGACAGAGGTGGTGACTACTGACAGACAGAGGCAGCTGATTGTGGCCAAAATAGAGCATTTTTTAAATTATTGTATTTTATACTGATAATTCTCATTAAGCTCATCACTGCAAGTGACTCCTTTCACACCGTCACATTGTTTTCACATTGTCATTTCATACATTGTTACTATAAAAATACCATTAATAGCTGCTGAAAACATGAACAACATAGGGCTGAAAGTTTGAATATGTGATTTCTGCGGTCTAAATAAAGTATACATAATACATACAGTATATATAAATATAAATATTCTGTAATGAAGGGCAAAACTTTCTTTATAGGAAAACTGGTCAAATGGTCACGCTGTGTGGTAGTGATATTTTAATTTTATTTTTATTTTTATATATTGTTAACGCTTCACTTAAGTTTCAAAATAAAAAAGCAGCGAAGACCTACTACTACTAAGACTCAGTACTCAGATGTACATCTTCATCCTCTTTTTTCCTTTTGCCCCTTTTTTAGCTACATATTAATCTATTTCTACTGAATGTAAACAGCTCCCTGCATTATTATTATACCTGGTGTTTATTTGTGCTATGTTATTATTTTTAATAATAATGTTATAATTATTATAATATTATAATAATGTTAGAATTGTTTTAATTTATATTATTTTACACTATGTTTCCTCTTTTCATTCTTACACATGTATATGCGTTGTTGTATGGTTTTGAGTTTATAATTATTTTCAGTGAAGGTTACAAGAATGTGTGTGTATCTGTTACATAAAGCAGGTAGCTGGGACATAATGTGAGAAGCGTTCAGCGTGCATAACTTGTGAAGTGAGTGTCTTTGAGCAGACAGTGAATCTTGGAACGAGCCTTCAGCATACATGGATCAGAAAACAACCTCACAGGCAAAAAAAAGGTTACAACAGCTCATTCTAAAGCCATAAAACTGATTTATCAGCGGGGATACAAAATAAAATACATAGGTTGGCCTTTAATTTTAATATGCTTCTGATATAGGAAGGGTTAGGAAATGATGAATGAGGATCCCAGACTGGCTTACTCTAACCAGCCATTTACTTTAGGTGGAGTAACAGCTCCATCTAGCGACATTGTAGTGAAATGCTACATACATAATCGATGATAAATAATAGGTTATACAGTTTATTGAAATGAACCGGGTTATTTTGCGA
Source organism: Oplegnathus fasciatus (assembly GCA_003416845.1). Lineage (NCBI taxonomy): Eukaryota > Metazoa > Chordata > Actinopteri > Centrarchiformes > Oplegnathidae > Oplegnathus > Oplegnathus fasciatus. Next base: position 1,572,606 of record NTHP01000052.1, read on the forward strand.
TTTCTGAACATCTCTGACATTAATTTATGGATGACCTAAAATTTCCTAAACTAGGACAAAATAGAGGTCCTAGTTATTGATCCAATCTATTAAAAGATAGATGATGATGACGGTGGCAGAGAGGAGGACAATGGACAAACTGCTGGACATTATTGACAATGCCAGCCACCCCCTGCACACCGTCATCAGCAACCAGAGGAGCCTGTTCAGTGGAAGGCTGCTCCTTCCCAAGTGCAGGACTACTCGATTCAAGAAGTCCTTTGTCCCCCATGCCACCAGACTCTACAACTCNTCACTTGGGGGGAGGAGGAAATAGAGTATAGAGGACAGAAGGGAAGGAGTGGTCGTTCTCCTCACTCACTCACTGTGCAATAACAATCTGGACACTCTTCTTCTATCAACCGTTTAAGTGCAATATTTTAATTTTAATTTGACTTCTTACAGTATATATTTATCTTAAGAGTCTATGTTTATCTTATATTGTATTTTATACCTGTGTATGTCACTGGACATCCAATTTCCTTGAGGGAGACATCCCAAAAGGATCAATAAAGTGAAGTCTAAGTCTAAGTCTAAGTCTAAAAGAGGGAGACTGTGCCAACAGCTTACTACAAGGCAGGAGGGCAAGAAATCTGGTTGTTACTGTTGAGTCAGTTGATTGCAGTCGCAACAACAATAAAAAT
>NTHP01000052.1:1573919-1586736 GCA_003416845.1 Oplegnathus fasciatus
TTTATGTGACCAAGGTAGAGCATGTAACAGGCAGATTACAGAGATCATTTCAGTCTAGACCATTGTGGTGATCTGACAGACCGAGATTGCCATTGATTTGATTTGACTGTAGTAAAATAGGAGCGATTTCTCACTCTGTACTCTGGCTTGTTTTTAGACTGATTCTTTATAGACAAGTGAGTGACCATGCTCATCTACAATGCTTTCACTACACAAGCTAAATATCACTTTGTTCAGCTACTCCTGATTTCACAAGATGATTTCACCCTTTTCTATACAGTTGTGACACTCGTGCTGCGTGGACTGCACAGTGCTGTTCCACATGACAGCATGACATATTAAAAGTCTGTTTACCTTGTGTAAGCGTCTGTAAGCACTGATACCATCAAAAATGCTTTAGAACTGTCCATATTTCGTTGTACAGACCAATACTTTTGAGTCATTTTAGCAGCATGGCAATATCAGTCTGTCAGTGGGTCCACCACTTTGGTGCGGACTCAAATATCTCAACAGCTACTTGATGGATTGCCATGAAATTTAATACAGATATCCATGGTTCCCAAAGGACAAATCTTATTGACTTTGAAGAAGCCCTTATTTTTCCTCTCCACCATGAGATTGATATTTGTGTCTTTGTAGTTTTAAGTGAAGCATCTTAACAACTATTAGAAGGATTGCCATTAAACCTGGTACATTTTGGTGATCCTCTGACTCCTCTAGTGCCATCATCAGGTCTAAATTTCAAGTTGTCCAATACTTTGTTTTATGACCAAATAACTGCAAAACTAATGACATTCCCATCAGCCTTAGCTGTACTTTGGTTTTGTGCTAATTGGCAAATGTTAGCAGGCTAACACACTAAACTAAGATGGTGACCATGGTATACATATTATACCTGCTTAGCATCAGCATGTTAGCATTGTCATTGTGATCATGTTGGCATGCTGATGTTAGCATTTTAGCTGAAAGAATAGCTGTAGACTCTTATGCCTCACTTCCACNGACCGAGGTGATACCAAATAAAGTACCAGGTACCAGGTACTATCCACAACTTTTGCCAATGGAAAACCATCATCATCTACGTGAGCTGCTCCTTATACTTGCAATTGATTGGTGGAAAAGTGTCAGAATTTTTATTAGTTTTTTCCAACTGACTCTTTATAAAGTCGACGGTCCAAAAGTGAATTAAATATTTGAGCCGCATTTCCACTAAACTCTTCGGTATAGTACCTTTGGTATAGTATATAGTACCCTTGCCCAAAATACCTAAACCCTAGATCTGTGTTGCGTTTCCACCACAGACAGTACTCTTAAACGTAGGCNNTGTTAGCTCGCTGTAGACTGGAGAACAAATAATTTAATTCTCTGTGCTGATCAAAGGCTACACCGACAGCTACCGGCAACTTTAAAGGTGGAATGTTTTCTTGCCTGTTACTCAATGCATGAGTTGACATTGTGAATCAATAAACATACCTTCAATGTCAATATGACAACTTTGACCATTCCCTTTGTTTTTATTGGCTCTCTTACATGAAATACACTTTAGTGATGATTGGATCTTCAAGCCCTTAAAAAATGTTTATGAATTTCAACCGGATTATGTGAACTGGAAATATTGTGTTTCCTCAGTGGAGAAAGTGGCTGAGAGTTGTTCCGGTGCGCTCCGGCAGCACTACACCTATGCACGAAAGTGGAGTGACGACTCTGTTGACCAATCAAAGGACTGCAGTGTTTCTAGCTCCACCCTTAAGTACCAGGTCAGTGTGCTAGGTACCTCAACAGAGGGGTAGCGAAAAAAGGTGATGGTGTGGAGCGAACCCATCCAAAAAAATGTTTTCACACTAGAAACCGAACCATGGTTCAATTTGATCTGAACTGAGACCACCTCTTTTTATCGAACCAAGGTTCGGCTGTTTGGTCATTTTGGTTCAGANATTTTTATTAGTTTTTTCCAACTGACTCTTTATAAAGTCGACGGTCCAAAAGTGAATTAAATATTTGAGCCGCATTTCCACTAAACTCTTCGGTATAGTACCTTTGGTATAGTATATAGTACCCTTGCCCAAAATACCTAAACCCTAGATCTGTGTTGCGTTTCCACCACAGACAGTACTCTTAAACGTAGGCAGGGTTGTTTCTGGATGGTAATAGTTGCGTCAACTACGTAACATTAAGCAGATGATTTCATTTACTTACTCGTGCCGAGCAAATGAATGAATGAATGAATGAATGAATAAATGTTAGCTCGCTGTAGACTGGAGAACAAATAATTTAATTCTCTGTGCTGATCAAAGGCTACACCGACAGCTACCGGCAACTTTAAAGGTGGAATGTTTTCTTGCCTGTTACTCAATGCATGAGTTGACATTGTGAATCAATAAACATACCTTCAATGTCAATATGACAACTNNAGGTCAGTGTGCTAGGTACCTCAACAGAGGGGTAGCGAAAAAAGGTGATGGTGTGGAGCGAACCCATCCAAAAAAATGTTTTCACACTAGAAACCGAACCATGGTTCAATTTGATCTGAACTGAGACCACCTCTTTTTATCGAACCAAGGTTCGGCTGTTTGGTCATTTTGGTTCAGATCAAACTGAAAAGTCAGAAAGACCGGACCAAACAAGGTGGGTGTGAAAGGGCCCTTAGTCTTGTTTAACAATAGCGGCCGGCACTAACCTTACTGACAAATACCATTGTATTTCCTGTTGTTTGCTATTGCTTCACAATAAAAACTTCCCCAAAATTCACCCACCAGTGGAAAGCCTTTAATGTGAAGCAGAAGCAGCAGCAGGAAATGCTCGGTATACATTAGCACTAATGTGACACAACAAAAGCTTAGTGCTGACAGAAAATGAACAAACAAATAAATTCTACTGTGTCTTTTTTGAGTCACAAGGGACAGGGACCCATTGAACTTCACTAATGCATCCCTTTTCAAATATAGATCATGGCCCATAAACAGTGGACTGCTGTTTTTTTATCCAATATGGATCCAGTATCAAATCCACTTATCAACTACAAATACATTCAGAATACATTTCCTATAGAAACTCCTCATGTCTTAATTTTAAAAGTTTTATATCATTTTGTAACATATTTTCTGTTGTAGCAGTGAGATGTAAGGTGTCCTCCTAGCTTTCATGTATTTTTCCACCTTGCTCTGTGCGTCGTGTCGTTTTGATACGGAAGAGGCAGCTGCCAGTTGGCTGCCACTGGTAGTAAAGTTCTAACCAAAGCTGAACTCTGTAGGCGGTTTATTCAAGGCATTAATTAAGGGCATTAATGGCTGATTGTACCAGTTAACCACTATGAAATTAGACCCCTTAAAATTTTGTCTGATCTATTTTTTGTACTTCAAGTTGTAAACACAACATTTAACAATATTAATATTCGCTTTTGTTTTCACAGCATTTTTAAAAAATGCAACCATGACCGATCTTGGCATCCATATTAATCAGCTCTATTTAATATTAACTTCTTTTTAGTGATTCTATTTGATGCAAAATTGAATCCCCTCCAGAAACCTTCCAAGACATATAAAGAATATAAAAACGCTTTGAATAATAATTTGTGTCTGATATGGTTTTACCACAGAAAAGCTCAATTAAATACACCTACTCCTTTTTCCCCATTGAAAAGAATCTACGAATATGCGAATATAGTTTATTTCAAAAGTGATGGACACAAGATGTTTCCTACTTCACTGAAAAGTCCATTCTCAGTGTAGTGCACTGGAGGCTTCAGGTTTCCAAATCACACTTGTGTAAGTTGTACTGAACCATGACTGGTTTCCAAACTAGTTGTGATGTCACCATGCCAACCATGCTTGTAGGTAGAGCTGAAAAATTTGATTGATTATCAACAGAAAATTAATCTGCAACTATTTAATAACATTAATCAAACATCCAGGTCCAGGAACAATAAACAAAACACATCTTTGAGTGGAGGGGGGTTTTAATAACACAGTTTTTACAAAACGTACCTAATTTGATTTTTTAAATTTGAATCCACTGAGAGTTTCATTGTCTTTGTTACTTAAATCCCAATAAAAGCTAGACTGGGATTTACCCTGAACACCTCCATAATCACTCCCACAGGTTCAATAAACTGTCAAACTGTTAATAAACTGTTAACCTTTATGATAATGTCAGAACTGCGGTCACAGGTGTTTCTAACGATTTTCAGGAACACACCTCAGGGTAGGAGCTGGGGGTGCCAGGCACAAGGCAGTCAGTTTTCATGATTTCTGAATAATCAATTCTGTGGAGACCAAAGTGTTCAAAATTAAACAAATTAAATAGGACATCATGAAATAAATAATCATATTAATAAATACAGACAAAATAGCCTACATCATATAAACATGAAATTGTGAAATAATCTACGTAATTTCCTGTTTCTTTTCGTAATAACACAGTTTATTGTTGGTCATTTCTATTTAATTCTAGTTTTTATTTCAACATGTCCTTTTTAAAAAGCTGTTTCCATTTCCCAACCACTTTTCCCAATGACTATCTTATTTCATAATGCCCCTTTTCATCATAAAGTATATCTGTCAATCAGGGCAGAGCCAGTTATGTGAATCACATAATTCGCAAAATGTATTATTTAACTTCACAATGTGATGGTTATATATTTTTTCTGTATCTATGCACATAACTATTTATTTGATGATGTCTTTTTTCTTGAAAACTTTGGGTCTCCGTAATGACAGAAATTGTTGCAACCCTAGTCCATGGAACCTATTAACGTATTAACCTATTAAAATGGAATAATAATTACACTGAAACAATTACTCCAGAGTGAATTCAAATGATGTCCATGACTTTATATTTAGTGAAAATCAATCTACATTTAGAAAGTAGTAGTTGAATTATTTGGAAAATACGGAGCCCGGAATGAATCTGTGCATTATCTGAGGCTCTGTAAGAGCAATCAAACTTTGATTTATTACTGCCGGAATTGTTGGGACAGACCGAAATCATAACTGTTGCAAAGCTGCATTTTATGCCAAAACTTGCAAGGCTGCAAAGAACTGATCTTCACAATAGCAGAATTTATTACAGGTCATTTCTACTTTTATTCCAAAAGTCCATTTTAATTCAAAACACCACTTTTCCCAATGACCGTTTTCTTTAACAACACCACTTTTCTTTCTGTCTTGTCTTTCAATCAAGACACACAGGACTAAAGCTCCAGTCTTTTCATGCTTGTTGTCAAGTTAAACCACACAACAGAAAACCACAAACAGACAGGCTGGAAAATAGATGCCTAGATAACATTAAGAAATGACTGAGGCTTGATCCACATCCAAAATTTCTGTCAGTCAACATGTAAATATCTTTATCTGCAGGGACTGGTTTATGTTGTCCCATCTCTTTATCTGACTACCAAAGAGTTATGTGTAGGTGGGTCTTTTGTGCAGGCTTGAGCAGTTAATTCACTCATGAGAAACATCAATGTAAAAGATGTTTTCTCTGGAACTCTAGGTCATTGCTGATAAACTTTCATGGAAATCTACTATAACACAGGTGCTTGGAGCTCGTGGGCTGCTTATTTACATACGCTTTACAAAACTAAAATCATGAGCTGAGCACCATAGTAGTTATATTCTATATTTAACTATAAGACTTTTGAGAGCATAGACACTAGCTAGGTATTCATCCAAATGTAGCGCAGATTTTAACCGAATTTTGAGAAAATCCGCAGAAGAAAATGCGAATGAACGCTTGTTTCCAGTTGGCTCATTGAGATCAACAGTAGGTGGCGTCAACTCTCCAGTCGGGTCCCATTATACCACTGCAGAGGAAGAGGGTGCAGCAAGATGACGTAATTAAATGAGCGCCAGTCAAATCTCAAATGGTGAAAAACAATGTAGAAAACATGATGGAAATATAACATTTGTTTGTTTCATGTGTTAACTTGAGGAAGGTTACAGTCTCCTCATCTTCATGTACGTCATGATTTATTTGATAAGTCGGTTTCCTTTGCACTTTGTCGCATTTTGCTTTTATCAATACACCAACTTTTCCACCTCTGCCAAGCACATAAACCTTGAGTTCTCAGTCAGGTTTATTCATGTGCAAATTGAAAATATGCATAACAACAGGTGGATGGAAACCCACCTACTCTTGATAAGTTGATTTTCTGGTTCCCAACATCATCAGCAATTGCTGAATGTTGCAAATACACATCAGCTGTTCCAATTGTGTTCACCAATTATGCACACCAGTATCAATTTCGTCAAAGAAAACTATGACGAAAAATACTGACCTTTTCTTACGACAAAAACAAGACTAAAACTAAATAAAAAGTAACATTTGACAATAAGAACTATGATGAAATTACATTTTTCGTCGACGAATAAAAACTATATGAAAGACAAAATTGACAAATGAACTAATTAGCCTAATGTTTTAATGCAAAGGCTGATTCAACCCCTGCATGCATCTATGGAATCACATACTGTAGCTCCTGATTAGTAATTTAGCTGTCTGACCTGTTGCACTTAATAAGAGATCTTGCATTCAGTAACATTCTGTCTCTGTCAGTAATGTTATCTGACGTTGCCATTTCTCGGAATAAAGAGATGTATGGACCAAATTCATGTACTGAGAATTAGATATAAAAAACACAGCAAAAACATGCAGACAGCACGCTAACATTTAGAAAGAAATATCACTATATTAATGTTATTACTGACGTTGTGTTTACTACGATGTTTTAACTTCTCCTCTGAAGCTAAACCCAGACAGTTAACAGTATTATAGTGAATAGGTGCGTGAATCCAGCTCCTGAATGACTAGCTGCTCTGCAGTGGAGAGAACAGGTGGCTATGGTAATGCTCGGTGAGTAAGAACAGAGTTACTGTACGATGAAAGGCAACATCTCAGTAACCTACTTAGGTTACTTACTAGATCAAAACCTTTACCTCTATGGTTCAAATAAATTGTCCATAAATGTTTAATAGAAAAAATGTTTCTTAAAAGGTGCGCTGTGGAATTGTCTTTAAATGTTACTCACCAAAACTCACTGTGTGTATCCCTGAGAGCTAACTAACATGATAAACACATTTCCTTCCTCATAAAACACTTGCAAAGCTGATTTTTCTTAAAAGTTTTAAGTCTGCTATGGGTACATCCATGTGTAGTTGCAAGCAGTCTTCTTTCTTCCCTTTGTTGGTGCATTCTGCATATCATATTGCATTTTAATCTGTGGATCAGTAAAATAGTGTAACACCACAGGCAGGAAAGTGTATCACGCTACCCACGTCCTCGTGTGCATGCACGAGATAAACAAAACTGCTCCATAGTGCTCAATACTAGAGGTCAAAAACTCCACAGGTTACCTCTAATGTTAGTTGTAAGACAATGTTATGTATGGCTATGATACAATCAGGAATTGACTTTGCTTTTCTACAACCATGATCTTTTTAAACAACAGGGCAGCATACGCATTGTACAGAATAAGATGGTATGCTATTTCTTTGATTCTAATACAATAGCCTTAAGTATAGGACATTTTAAATCACTTAAATGGTTAAACATTGCTAACATGGTTCAGTATCTTGCAGCAAGTCATGTGTATAAATGCCTAAATGGCACCAGACTATTTACAGGTGTTGCACTATTTACAGGTGAGCGTACTAGAGATCAGCATAGGTACAATATGACATAGTCAAAATTATGTCGAAATTGACAGATATGAAACTTTTGGATCTAAATCCTTATATTGTGTAGGGGCTTAAATTTGGAACAGTTTACCAGAGGACAGGAAATTTTCATAATCTATTACAGTTTTTAAAAACTATTTATTTAATGAAATGTAAAGAGGAGAGATGCATGAATGTATTGAGTGTTTTAGTAAATATGTACAATTTGTATAATGAGTTATACTGTATCTACTAAAATTAAATATGGTATATGTGGGTTATTTTATGACAGAATAAAACCAAAGAAAACCAACACAACAAAGAGCAAAAACTAGTATTTTTAAGGTTGGTTCTTCTGTCTGAGGCATTGGGCCCATGGGTACAGAGCCCCCTTCTACCTGCCAGAACACATACAGTACACACACACACCATGCCTACATCATTCTGTGTCTTTTAACATGCTATTTTAACCCTGAAGTACCACTGTTGGTTGAAAATTGCTCCAGAAGCTTCCTGCCACAGCAGATCCACACTGACATTCATCTGCAGAAATATTACACAAGCAAAATATCCTCAACAAGCAAATGCATATAAACTTGCATATGAAATGTGAAATCTTCAACCACTCCCCCCACAGTCAACTCCTGACCCAATTTTATCCGTTATGTTTTATACAACTTGTCAGGTTAAGCTAAAAACAAAAGTTAACTGTATGTAACCATCTAGCTTAACTGGCCTTGTATCTTAAATTTAGCTGATTTTTTTAGGCTGAGACCAACAAGCCCTTCCTCTCCTCTACCTGTGGTACCTGCCAAACATCCCTTCACGTTTGTTAGTTCTGTTCAAAAATTGTCTTTTTCTTACACGGTTATCAAAAGGAACCAATTAACAGTGTTGATAAGAGTAGTAAGTAGTATGAATTAAATAATAAGAATACTCATCCCTACTGAACACAATCTGTTTCAGCACAGTTGGTTGCACTTCATTTTCCTGTTTAATTTCATTTTATTTTATATTATTAAATTTGCAATTTTTTTACCCAATTTTTTCCACATTTGGAATGCCCAGCTTCATATTCTACTTTATATGAGTCCTCATACAGCTAACCATCCCGAACCATTTCCTCTGTGAAGCTACACAGTGTCCAGTCCAACAGTTGACACAGACATTTTGTTAAACAAATGATATGCTGCTTCACCTAATCAAATGTTCATCCTTACGTTCACATCATTTGCATAAGAGTTTGAAGTTAGCTCAATTGCCAGAGGGCAAGTGGAAAGTAATGATCCCATACAAGAAATAACAATGACACTTTTTAAGGGGCCATATTTCTATATCACAAGTTCCCAAACTCATGACCTTGTTTTAGAACTGTAAGGCAAGGACCTTTCGTATTCCTTATTCCTTTCAGGGCTGCAAAGAATCATTACAGTCATTATTGATTAATCATTCAAATTTAATTTAATCTATAGAATGTAAAAAATTAGGTATTCAATTTATACGTATATGACACAGAGAAAAGCAGAAAATCCTTCAAAAGGACGGCACTGATGTTTGGCGTTCATGATAAATAACTAACTAAGAACTAGGCCTGATGTAATGAACAGCACAGCACAGGCAAACTGGACATAAGCACATCCATGCAGTCCCGTAATCATCAGCCTCCATGCTTCCATATGAGCTTCCTCTTTCCTGTTATTAGTAACTGAAAGCAGGTGGTTGCTGAAACAAATAGGTCACTGTCTTCCTGCTTCCTGCCAGGGCAGGAAGCCAACTTCAGCCAGTCTAAAGTGGCCTCTGGGTTATAAACACTTTATCATTCTACCTTCCAATATGTTTTTTAGTTACACACAGTTTGAAAAGACTAACAACCACCTTGTCATTTCTTGTCACTAAATTTGAGTATAGATTCAGTCAAGTTTTTAGAGTCTTTCTCCAACTGCAACTACTAGTCTGCAACGTCCACAGTGGTGCCAGTAACTCACACAGATAGACAGATAAAAGGAAGGTGACATTCTCCCAGTTTCAACCCAACTGGTCTGTTACTGCTGCAGTTCACTCTAAAGATCTGTGGTTTGGGAATGACCCAAATATTGTCCTCTACACTCCAGCGAATGGACTATTCAGCTGACAGCACTGTCAGCAACCAATCAGGAGGGACGCTCCATGGTGGCTAGGATTTTATAACTGTACTTTGACCACAACACACAGTTTTTCTTTCTCTGACCGTGTGCAAATAAGATGTTTTTTTACATCACAGATGATGAACAAAGACATTGAAATGTGAGTCTTTCATGAGACTTACACATGTAGGCTGTTATGGGAGCTGCTTTGCAGGTGTGTTGGACTGTACTGTAACATGGCAGAGGCCATGGATAATATAGGCTATTTATCATAATCGTAGGTGTATTGAAGAAAAAACACAAGAAATGATGATATGTTATATATGTACAAACGTGTATAAACGTTTAAGGTATTCAAAAGTTTGGAATCACCTGTTATGTTTATGTTTTTCTTCTTTCCTTCAATAATGGCTATTTTAACTTGGATAAAAACAGTATAATTCAGACACCAAATGTATTATTTACATGTGAAATAGTTTTGGCCCCAAAAGAAGAATCATTCAATGACTAACACGACCAATTAGTCGATGTCCCCACTAGGGTTGGGTATCGTTTGGATTTTAACGATTCTGATTCTGTGAAATTCACAGGAAAAAGTATTGTATTTTTTAAAAACTTTTACACAATTCATATTCATTCAAATTCACAATTCATGTTCTGTACCAAATTTGGTGACGATTGCTCAAAATTTGTAAGAGGAGTAGCAAAAAAACTGATAAAAAAAAACCAATTCAAAATGGCGGAAAATCGACGTAGACGCAAATGGGCGTGGCTTATATGGATGAATGGTTGTCGAGATAATCAAAAGACAGACAGACAGACAGACAGAAAGACAGACAGAGATTCCTCGCATTCATAGTAAGACGCAGTTTAATTTGGTTACTGTTATTAAATAATGTGATTCAGTAATAATCCGTTCATTAGTTTTTCATTCTCTGTACTGTAACTGAAACCCGCTGAAATGACAACAAACCAATTAATTTACAGTTTAGGGAGCTGCAGCCCATGTGGGTGTTGACGACAAGAGAGAAATAGGAACGTCTGTGTGTGGTGCTTGGTGCACTTGTATAACTGCAACCAAACCAAATAACAAATATATTAAAAACTCAAACCCTGGTCTGGAGTCTGGACTAGCATGTATAAAAACTCCCTAAATTAAAACAGTCCCGCAGATCTGTCTCCTGCAGTGAAGACACTATCACAGGGCATTAAGACCACAGAGTCTCACCCGATCCTTTTGTTTTTAGTTTTTTGAAATATTATTTTGAACATTATCAAGAACATTTGCATGTGAGTGATTTTTCTAGGATTAACTGCGTTTGTATGGACAGCCGCGTTTGCGGTTGCTAGAGCTCTTTGTGTACAGACTGACTGAACTTTTCACCGGGTTCGAGAGAAATTAGGGATGCTTTATGTACAACTTGATTGCATGTTATGAACAATATAGCCGATCTTTGCATTCGATACGTTTTGTCCGTTTCTCTTTTCTGGTTTCTTGAATATTTGGGGGTTTACTCAGGCTACTTTACTGTAAGGATAGAGGAGTCCAGCCCCGTCTTTATAAAGCGTTTTGTAACATTTGATAAATTAAGGTGATTGTTACAAGACAGTCACACAATTTGTGCTACTCACTCGCTAGGCAAGCAACTCCGCAACGGCTGAGTAGGTTAACTGAGAATAATGCTAGACTCACGATTTAATAAGACAGATGCATTAGGAGACGGAAGGCATGCTGCATTCAACTCACATGACTGTAGGTGCAGACGGAGAGCACGGTCCTGGCAGATATAACAGTTGGTGTTTGCATTACACTGTTTGAAACTAGCATGAGTGAAATTTGGTTAGGAACCGATGAGCAGAATCGAAATTTAAATTTCTCAGCTGCCTTTGGAATCGAAAGTTTGGAACAGGTTCTCGATGCCCAACCCTAAACGAGAGGTTTACAGATTTGGGACAAAAAGAGCACTGGTGTCAGATCCTGAGTTTGGGTCAGAATTGGTATCTGTTATATCTTATTACAGAAAGTTTTGGTGTCCTTGTTACGTCATAATGTACGTTGAACAAATTCCTAAACAATACTGTATTCTGTTGGTGTTTATATACAGTATATACTGCGCTCCAACATAGTGTGAGAGTAGAAGCTGAAAGTTTGAATGAAACATGAATGGATGCTGTATGAACTGACTGTAGAGTGAACTTGTGAACTCAGTCTCTTCAGTCCCTCCATGCTCTGATGCCCACTGAGTCCAGGGAGAGGGAAACGTTTTCATAACTGTTCATTGTTTTAGGATGGCGGTTTCCCCTTCACAGTCTCACTCACAGAGGGAGACACTGAGTGTAGTTAGATAACTGTAGTTGAATGGACAGTTACAAAGGATTGTGGCATCAGCAACACAAGTCATCAGAATTGTCAGGTAATGTTGTTTTAATATGACTCTGTACTGTACTACTTCTGTGAATTGCTTGGTTAAATGACCTCAAGTACAGTTTAGATTTGAGTCCTGTAGTTTTTGTTGATGTAAGGTTATTTGTAGCTGGGCTGTAGTAAAACACAGAGTCACACTGTGCTTTGGTCATTATGACATTTTAACTGTTACTTCTACTTCACACCAGATTGAATGGCTGTGTGTTTCTTTCCTAAGCGTGTTGGTTTCTGTGTTTTAATGAGCCATGATGTCTCTAACCCAATGGTCTGACTTGATGTACTGTATGGAAAGTGAAAATCATTCCAATACAATAACTCTTTGCTTTGTTTTCCAACAAACAAAGATTTTAAGTCATGGGTTAGACTGAGTTTTAGAGCCTGTCTTTATGTACTAAAAGGATTGTCAGCTATTATCGTTCTGAAGACAGACTGATGTACTTAATCATGACTAGGGCTGCAACTAACAATTATTTTCATTGTTGATTAATCTGTCGATTATTTTCTCGATTAATCGATTAGTTGTTTGGTCCATAAAATGTCAGAAAATGCCCAAGGTGACATCCTCAAATGTCCTGTTTTGTCCACAACCCAAAAATATTCAGTTTACTGTCACAGAG
>NTHP01000052.1:1593844-1625111 GCA_003416845.1 Oplegnathus fasciatus
GGCTCCCCTCTCTTGTACCAGGCTGTTCCTCTGTAATAGCCTGAGATGTCAGACACCATTTGTCTTCTGCAACACACACGCGCCAAACACACTAGTTCTTGTAGCTCTCCAAACCCAGTACAGACCTACTTTTGCATGCTTGCTCAAATAGAGGTGTTCTTTGTTCACTACATGAACCCCAGAGCTCGTTGTTCTGTGTGTGTGTGTGTGTGTGTGTGTGTGTGTGTGTGTGTGTGATTGCTGCCCAGAGGACTGTCCTTCAAGCTCCCTCTCTCTCTCTCTTGGAAATACACATGCACATTTTGCTTCCTTCTCTCTCCCTCCTTAACTCTCTCTCTCCTACGCACGCCCACACACACACACACACAGAGTTCAGTCTTAGTGAAGTCACATGAGTCAGTAGTAGGACCCAGCCCTGCTCGGTTCCCCACGTTGGCCTGACACAACACCACAGAGTATTCACATGATGATAAAACTGTATGAGTAGCCTTGGTGTGTGTGTCTGTGGTATTGGTGGATTTGTGAGTACAATTTCTGTTTTTCTCTTTTAATCTACACTGTTTTGTCCTTGCTCCCAGTCAAAGGCTTTTAATATTGATACTGAATAGACAGTCTGATGCATAACAGAGCTGCACACACTACACATAGCCTAGAGTAGGCTGTAACAGAGCTAACGAGTCTGGTAACTTGGCGAGTTAGCACATGTTAGCCAACCTGTTAGTATAATACACTTACATTATCATAATTAAGTACAGCTAGCTGAATTTGCTGCCCTGTCCCCACTGTGTCACTGGTAGTTGGCAATAATTCAGCTACTAAGAGTTTACTTGCACACTACTATAGACTGTCCCACTGAGTAGTGTTTCACAGCTATCACTTTCCAGCTGATAACAGCTGGAGTTTGGCCTCTAGACACGTCATTATGCAACACATACAAAGCAATAGTAAATTCACATAAATAGAATATAAAATAGAAGACGTGAACACAGCTGGTGTCTTTAGGTATGTTATTACTGTAAGAATTAGTTTACAGCAAACACACACACACACACACACACACACACACACACACACTAAGGTGTGCTGTTCTCCAGTACTCTATTCTTTCATTGCTGTATTCTTAAATCCAGTACATAACCTTTATGTGTCGTCCATCTTAAATGTCCCCTGAATCATCTGTGACATCACCAGATGTAGATGTCATGTCATGTCCAGATATTTCCATATTTTCAGTGTTATTTGCTACAGTAGAGGTTGGTAATAAAATTATGGTCAATATCTAAATGATTCAGAATATCAAATGTGAATGAAATGTAAGCAATGGCTTCTTGTTAGACACATACAACATTAAATACATCTACAGGGAACAATCTGTAGAGGAGTCAGGGAAAACCATCAGTCTCTGTGTACTACATTCAATTAGGACATGTAGATATTGATTGATTGTCACCTGCTCTCATATAGTTTGTATATATGTCAACTCAGGCAGCCCCCGCACATCTGATCCAGTGCAATAAAGTAAAAATCATAATAATCAGTTATATTAGGAGTGTAATGGTACACACAATTCACAGTTTTGGGGTCACGGTTTGGTATGTTTTTTGTACAGCAGGGAAGATTTTTAAATAATGTCAACATTAAATAGTGGCTCACTGGCCATCACTTTTACTGTAAAAATGATCAAACGCTGGCATATGATCAGTGAGAAACATCCTGTATCTGAAACGGTTCGGGACATACACAAATAATCAAACTACCATTATTCTACATGTGAAGAAATAGTCTGTTGCAGTAGTTTGATTTAAGGTTCATCAGTGCAAATCACCTGGGGTATGGGTGTTTCAGGGTTCCAAACGTTTAGCAAAGTGGTGTTACCTTGTTCCTCTGCTTCTTCCAGTGTGTTTGGAACACAGCGTTGAATCCAAGCACATTGTTTGTATGAAGGACTGTCCAGAAGGCTGGTGCAGATCTTCCAAAGAGACTGTTGGGTTAAAAAACATCTAACAGCACCAACTCTGAGAATCAGCTCTGTAGGTGTTTTGTAAAAAGTCATCAGTTCTCTGTCTGTTTCTTCCTGTGCAGGATGGATTGAATGCTAACACACACATATTCGAGCACAGTCCACAGGCAGGCATGCAGGCTGGAGAAGACGGGAGGGATTTTCCCATACTGCCTCTGGAGCGACTGCCCTAGATTCCACCGAACGATTGTCTCGATGCAACTCAGCTATTATTAGAGCTGTATTATCAGGAGAAATGGAGTGAGAGAGGAGGGAGGAAGGAAAATGCAGAGGAAGAAAAAGTGGCTGAGAAAAAAGAAAAGCATGTCTTGTTTTTCTTCCAGTTTGTGTCCTCACCTTCTGCTGAATATTCAACACTTTGTCTCTTTTAGTTTCCACCAGGAGTCATCTCCTGCCTTCTCTACAGTATTCCATATTTCAGACCAGGGTTTATATAGGCTCTTTATTAGATTCTATTTTTCACTGTAATGTGATTGAATGTTGTCACCTCAGACCAACGCTGTTCAAACTGGCACCTCATATAGTTTCATAAAATCTTCAAATAATGCTCATCACAAGTTCTCAGAGCACTGTTATCCAGCTGTACGTGAATTCTGTGTACCATTACACCCCGAGTAGGAACCGATGGGCTTGGAGCTGAGAGCCACAGGCAGAGTAGTGAAGTCTGAAAGTGTTGAGAAGCCTTAAAAGAACAAAGATGATAGAACGTCTGCTCCGGCATTTGTGAAGCAGCACTTTGTTGATCTTGGTCTGCAGTGAAGATGATATGGACCAGCCAAGTAACATTAACATAAATATATTTTATTGATAAATTAAACAGATAATGAGTTTGTATCCATTTTATTGAGTTATTAAGTTAGTGTGCGACACACTTTGATTTATCTCTACCTGATTTAATTCACCCTTTAATGTTCTTCACATCTATTCACTTTGTTTCTCTTTGATTGATACCTTAAATATGTTGAGTCTAATGATCTGTGGTAGCCAAGTAAATATATTTGCATTGGTCAAAATTGCAGTGCTAATGTAATGCAGACCATAAGAAAATGTTAATATAAAAGATATATATAACGGATTTCAGACTAAAATCAGTGGTTCAGAAGGAAGTTAGTATTTTCCTAGTAATGCGTCGACAACAACACAGTTCTATTTTTGGATGTGCCTTTTCCTTCCCTCTCTTCCTCTCACCTCCCTCCTCTCTCCTGGGCCCACACATCCTTCGTATGGAGGAGATGAAGGGAGGAATAAAGCAGGGGGGGGAAGCTGGGTCACATCACTCTGCTCAAGGCTGTTTACTTTGCCGCTCTGTCTCTCTTGCTCGCTCTCAATCTTTTTCTCCATCTATCTCTTTTTCGGTGTCTGCCAGGTTTTTTCTTCATCTCTCCTTCTTCTCCCTACTTTTTCCCCATTTCCACATATCCGTTCTGTCAAATCTCTGTACTGTGTTGCGCATCTCGTTCTTGCCATCTTGTGTCTGCTCAGGTTCCCATGTGGGTTTGACAGAGAGAGGTAGAGAGAGACAGAGGGAGAGAAAGGGAGAGATGACCTTGTAGAGGAGGGGATGTCTCTTCATGCTGTCATTGGGTATTACTTCAGCTCATCTGCTCTCTTCTTCTATCTCTCTCCTTCACATTACTTGCATCCCAGTGAACCTCCACAACAGAGCCACTCTTCTCCTCTCTCTATTTTCTGTCTATCTGTCTGTTGTGTTGGAGCTTCAGCCTGGTTAGACCACTCTGCGCTCATCTTTTTTGTAGTCTTGTTAAACTGCATTGAGGACATTTTATTAGTTTGGTGATTTAACGGAAACATTATGAATCTTTTCCTGATCTCTTTGTTGCTTTGATCTAAAGCTAAGCAATTTGTTTTTGCAAAAAATTCCAAATGTGCGCTTGAGGTGCACGCTGTCCAAATGTCTTAAAATGTGTTTAACATTCTTTGGATGTAAAATATTGTATGGGAGCAGTTTAAAAGAGTGACAGTTTCACTTGAAGTGTAAACGTTGAAAGTGTAAGAGCTGAACGTAGTTAAAATCAGTTGAGCTGTAATGTAAAGTGTAAGTGTGGACAGTTAGATTGTCACTTTGTACTTAAACACTTGTAGTAGTTTGCAGTTGAAGTGTAGTGATGAACAGAAATTTCAACTGCCTTCAAGTGAAAGCACTAGATGGTGTTTGCATGTAAGCAGTTGAAGTTACAGTTGGTATGTAAGCACTGACAGCATTTTAAACGTCTGTTGAAGAGTAACAGTTGAAAGCAGCTGAACTGTAATTTTGAGCACTGTGGGCAGTTAAATTGTCAGTTTTTATTGAGTGCTGAACAAAGGTGAGCTAACAGGTGAAGAGTAAGAGCTGAAAGCAATTGAGTTGTCATTTAAAGAGATTAAAACAGTTGAAATGTGAGTCTGGTCTCAATTTGAAGACCAAGCAGCACTGAAGAAGTGTTGGAACAAGTGTGAGAATGTAGGTATGCAGGTAAACTTTGTGTGTGTGTGTGTGTGCAGAGCCAACAGGGAGTAGAATGGCTGTAAAAATGTAACTAAAGCAGCTGATATCTTGTCTGGATGTAGGAGCCGTCGTGTTCATCTGTGTGTTCATGGCCCATTCACCTTCAATCTAATCATGCACGATTAGCTGCTGAATCCCAAGATTGCCATCCCTCCATCTCTTCCTCCAGCCCCTCATCATCCCTCTTTCTCTCTGCCTCTCCATCTCCCTTTGTCCTCCTTCATCTGGATGTCTTCTCACTGAACAATTGCCCTGCCATTCTCCCTTGTAGCAATTTCAGTCGTAATGAAACCTCACATATGCGCACACACACACGCAGTATCTCTCGGAGTCTCTGTGTTTTGTATTAGAAGGGAACATCAAACGTGTCTTTGCCCACAGCAGCCCTACTTGAATTTCTTTTTTGCGTGATGAGATTTCTTCTCTGCTCACTCTGTCCCTGCACGATGACATTTCTCCCTTTTCCTCTCTCTCTCTCTCTTTTTCTCTTTCTCTCTCTGTCTGACTGTCTGACTCTTTCTTGCTTGTCGGTAATTGCGAGGGGAAGCCAGCCAGCAGCCCAGCGACTCAGAAGCTGCTTCATATATTTATGTACCTCTGGGGGACCATCTCTCTATCAAAGTCTGTGTCTCTCTCTCCCTCTCTCACCCCCTCCCAGCTGATTGATATTCTGTAGCAGTAGAAAGCAGCAGCAGCATCATTTGGTCCGTTTCAGGGAAGGGGCGCCTTGGTTACGGCGTTGACAACCTGGTTGCTGTTGTGGTAGGCTAGTCACTCAGTTTCCAGGCAGCTTGACTCCTCTTTTTGTGTTCATCGCATCCATCCTCTCTTTTTCTGCCCTAATCCTTTTTGCCCGTAGTTGTATTTGACATCTTCCTTTACATCACTGGGTGCAGATGATGCTCTCATCTTCATTTCCTCTTTGTGTTTTACATCATGTTACTCTCTCTCTTCCCTTTCCTTCTATTCTCCTCTTTTGTTCCGTTTCATCCTCCTCTATATCATTCATTTCTTCTCCTTCATGCTTCATTTTCTGCTGTCTGTCATCGGTGATGCTTTCCTCTTCATCATTGTCGTCTTCCTCTCCTCTGTTCCTTGCCTCTCTTTGTCTGTTTCCTCCCCTTTGCCATTGAATCAATTTCTTTCATCCTCTCATTCCTCTTTTTTATTGCTCTTTCATTCATTGCATATGAATCAGGTTTGTCATTTTTGCTTTCCCCCTTTCTCCCTCTTTTTAATGATTAAAGGGTTTTTATCAGCAATCAGTCCAGATTTTTTCTTTTGTCTTTACATAACCACTTTCCTCTGTCTTGTTTGTTTTCCTCCGTCCTTGTAGTCTTTTCAGTTTCATTTATTTCCTTTTGTCTTGTATCTTTTTCTCCTCTTGCATCCGTTTTCAGTCCACACACACCACTTCTTTAAAGTCCCATTTGTATTTCTTTTATGCTTCACTATTTTCCCTTTTTTATTTAAACATTCTCATCCGTCATCCAATTAATCTTCTTTATTTATCTTTTCTTACATAATTTGTGCTTTCTTTTCTTGTCTTAACTCATCCTCATCCAACATTATCCTCTGCCATTCTTTCTCCACTCTTATATATTCTGTCGGCTTCTCTTATTGTCTCCTCTCAGGACCTGCAGGTCTGAGCACAACAGTGAATTGTCTTTTTCAGGCTCAGCTGCTGTCTTTATCTCTGCCTCCCTTGTTTCTAAATAAAAACATTCTGATGGCTGATGTTTTTGTTGTATTGTAGTAGAGCTCATATGCCACTCTGGTACTCATGCAGTGTTAAAGTGCCTTATCCATCATGACTTGTTGATTTATATAAACCCACTAATACACAGTTGACAGTTAAATTAGCTGTTCTAGTACATGCAGGTCGTGGCAGGAGAAAAATCCACAGGAATATTTTTTTATAGTTTTTCATATTTCCTGTTTGTTTGAAATGAGTTCAAGAATTTTGTAATTGCTTGCGTGCCACTGTCTGTCTTATTTCAAGCTGAAGAAACATGTACACCAATGTTTGTTTGAGGCTGTTGTAATATATGTGAGGTTTGGGGCTACCTTTCAACCATTGCCTACAGATGATATAGGCTGGCGGGTTATGCCATCTAAGGAGCACTCCAGTAATTTAGTATTGCAGTTCATAAAGTGGGGTAGGCTGCTCACAACAGACAGATTTAAAAAGAATAGTCAAAACTTAAGCAGCAGAGGCCAAGATATCTTGACTTATGTTCCCTTGTATAGGTCAAGCTCTACAAACACAGGTTCCTATAATGCAACCAGTACACCCATGTCTTTCAAGGTCCACATCCCCAGTTTGTAACACAGGCTTTCTGTTAAAAATGTGCAGTCTCCTGAGCATTATAGTGACCTAGCTGCCCCAGATGCATATCACTTAACCACGACATTCCCGGTTCAAATGCTTTGTCCCCCTCTACCTCTCCCCATAATTGTAACAGTGACATACAGTATAAGCTAATACTCGTGCTATATGCTCCTGAAACAGCAAATGGCTGCAGCAATTCAAGTAGGCTTGAGCCACATTTGTTATGTTTTTATCATGGTGTTTTATTACCTTTACTACTGTTAAACAAATTAATGATAGCATATTATATGTTTTTGTGCAAGGAAACAAATAATGATTCATTTTAAAGAGCTGGAGCCTAAATAATTTCTCTCATCCTGCTCTTTAGTAAATAATCAAAAGTATTCACATCCTCAATTGTTTTCCATAGTTGGGGGATGTACTCATGTCAGGGTTCTTCAACCAGAAAAGTTTGTTAGGTTCACTTCGCTAATGCAGTCTAATCCAAAAACTCCTACATTAAGGTTCTAATGTTCAGTTTTGTTGAAACTGTTTGACAAAGGTGTTATATTGAGGGGTGTTTCTAATGTCTTGTCCACCCCACTTATATAAATGAGGGTGTGTAATGAGGCACTGAATATTGACAAGAATTCCTTTTGTGACAAATAGTTCACAGTAGTTCACAGTAAGACTATGCTTGTTTGTGGTGACGCTGTGTCTGACGTAGTAGTGTTTCTGTTGCTGAAAATAGTGGTGGGAAAGCTTTAGTTCAAATACCCGGACTAGTTGTAATTTTGTGTATGTGTACTTCTCGTTCTATGTGTGCGGGATGGTAGGGGTGGGGGTCAAGGGATAAAGGAGTCTTTCTAGCCTGGCTAGTCTACATGTTTTCTGTGCAGTCAAGCTCAATAAATGAGATTAGAGTTTTTGGAGAGCAGGATAGAGCTGTGTGTGTGTGTGTGTGTGTGTGTGTGTGTGTGTGAGAGACTTACAGCAGGGCAAGGCTGGGGCTGAGAGACAGACGGAGAGAGAGAGAGTGTGTGACAGAGAGAAAAGGAGGGTTATGTAGCTGCTTGAAAACCTTAGTAAGTTATCAAAAAGGGTTGAAGGAGGTTGAGGGTTGGACTAGAAACACAACAACTTAATTGCTGCAGAATGAAAGTAAGGGTTGTGGCCTGATTGATTCAAGACCGTTCACTCTTCACATCTGGGAATTTTAGCGAATTAAAAAAGAAAGGAGTATAACATATTTTTCACTTGTAGTTTTATCACGCAAATCACAATATAAAGAAAACACACAGACAGAGAGGTGGACTGCAAACACACAAATAGTAGTAAAAAATATCTCGTCTTTGTCCTTGTCTACCTATTAATATAGTCTCCCAGTCCTCTCAGTGGAAATAGTCACAGTTCAGCCTCTGTTGTCATATCTTCTGCACTCTATATTCTGTGTCGGTATGCGTTTTCTCCAGCTTTCTCTGGCGCTCTATTTAAAAGGCAGATTTTGCTTCTCTCTCTGCATTGGTCGTTTGCTTTCATGGCTCATGCTCATTGGCTGCCAACAGCCTCCGTGCAGCCAGCCAGAAAGCTGCTCTGCAGCCGTTAGTGATGGGCAGATTATACACCGCTGCACCACTCAACACACATTCCCATATACTCATATATACAGTCACATGCTGTATACGATCGTACAAAAATCACGGAGACACTTGAATATCTACGTCAATGTACGCACGCAGTCACATATTAGTACACATTGACTGTGCACAGCCTATTCACTTCCTGACTAATGTCCACCCATTCCTCTCTGTCTCTGGCTGCGTGGGCTATCACCGTGGTGCAATGTTCAGAAAGGTGACAGCTGAGGGGAAGAAGCTGTTCCTGAGCCTGCTGGTCCTGGAACGGAGAGTCCTGTAGCACCTCCCAGAGGGGAGGAGGGCAAACAGTCTTTGACCAGGGTGAGAGGCGTCTGTGACGATGCTGCGCCCCCTCCACAGATGCAGCTTGTGCTGGACAGCTTCAATGGTGGGGAGGGGAGTACTGGTAATGCATTGGGCGGTTTTCTCCACCCTCTGCAGTGCTTTCCAGTCTGAGACAGAGCAGTTGCCATACCAGACTGTGATGCAGTTAGTAAGGATGCTCTCGATGGTGAAGCTGTAGAAGTTCACCAGAATCTGAGGAGACAGATGGATCTTCTTGAGTCTCAAAAAGAAGATACGCTGGTGAGCCTTCTTGACTAGGGCTGAAGCGTTTAGGGTCCAAGAGAGGTCCTCGGAGTTGTCTACACCAAGACAATGAAAGCTGGCGACATGTTCGACCTCCGTCCCGTTGATCCCGTTGATGCGGATAGGTGTGTGTTTGGTCTTTCCGAAGTCTACAATGAACTCTTCGGTTTCTTGAGGGCCTGGTTGTTGTCTGCGCAGCACACTGCTAGGTGATGGACCTCCTCCCTGTAGGACGACTCATCATTGTTATTGGTGAGGCCAACCACCATCTGCAGACTTGATAATGGTATTGGAACTATGTACAGGCGTGCAGTCGTAGGTGAAGAGGACTCAGCACACAGCCCTGTGGGACACCGGTGTTCAGGGTGATGGTTGAAGGTGAAGGTTGTCTAACCTAACAAACTGGGGTCTGTTGGTTATAGGAAGTCCAGTATCCAGTTGCAGAGTGAGGTGTTGACGCCCAGGTAACTGAGTTTGGTCATCAGTTTGGAGGGGACGATGGTGTTGAATGCTGAACTGAAGTCGCTGTGAACAGCATTCTCACACAGGTGTTGCTGTTCAGGTGGGAGAGGGCAGAGTGTAGCGCCGTGGATATGGCGTCCTCTGTATTCCTGTTCTGGCGTTAGGCGAATTGGAAGGGATCCAGTGTGGGTGGTTTAGATAAGTAATGACATTCCACAACAGTGGAGTAGTGGCTTTGGATGTTCTGAAGTGTATGAGTTAACTATGACAATTTAAGGGTGGGAACTTTTATCATTTACTGAAGTAAGCTAATTTTCAGTTAATTACTGTGACAAAATCCTTCATTCTTCAAAAATGTGTAAATGTGAAGTTATTGTGGTTGGTTATAGCTATTAATGGTAGTGATGCTGCTGACGCTCTGCTGAACGAGTAGTTTCAGTGGGATGTAACAAATCCGGGTAGCATCGTCAGAGGCGCTGCTACAGATTCTAGGCCCCCTCAAAACAGGTCTCTCTGGAGCCCTTGTTCAACTGTGGGCTCCTGAGTCTTTCAGCCGCACACTCAGTCACATCATCTGCACAGCGTAGAGCATGGTTATAGTGGATTACCTGAGTCTGTGGTCACCTTCATTCTTGTGTGTAGGTCAGTGTCTTCATTTGGCTGACACACAGCCTGTAGTGATAGTGAGAGCTGATATTGATAATATGCTGCACAGTGTTGTAAGTCTGGCATCTGCTCTCCTTTGTTCTCTCTCTCTCTCTTATTTCTGCTCCTCACTGTAGCTGATAGAAGCCTACTGATGTGTGTGTGTGTGCGATCGTGGCCAATGCTCACTGCTGCCTCTGGTTACTATAGCAACAGACTCAGCAGACACTGAGTTTTCCCATTCCTATCATCATGTGTATGTTTTTCTCGACTGAATGAATACTCTGTGTACTCTGTGTCTGTGTGTAGACTCCAGTATCACCCCTGCTCTGGACGTGTCAGGGTTATTAATATGCTTGCTGATAGTAATCAGTGCATGCGGACGGATCACAGACACAGCAGGACAGAATCTATAGTTCTGTTCTTCAATTCTCATTGCATCCCTTATTCTGCGTGTGCACTGTATATGTTGATAATCTATATGCAGATGAATAAATGAGAATCAGTATAGACGCTAGAGCAGGCAGCAGAAACAAAGACACGGCAACACACACAGACACATGTGTTTAAACCACTTGCTGTGCATGTGTGTGGTGTGGGTTTGTTTGTTCATCTGTCAGATAGCTACGACACATAACTCAGGCTTAGGTTTGTGCACTGATAGCTTTAAAGGATCAAGACTTGTCATATAGCTGCTGCTACCCCAGTGCACACTTGCACACAAAGTGATTGACACAGCAGGTTCAACAGGAATGTCTCACTTTCCCTGTCATCATCCCCCCTCTTGTGCCTGGCAGAGAGGCAGAGAGTGAAATCAGCAGATTGTACAGAGATAGATGAGGCTGGCTGTAGTGTTAGGGACACAGAATTAATATTCTAATAGTAATGAGGAGGATTTTAGCCTTCACAATAAAAAGACAGGTGAACATCAGATTTAAGAATGAGTATTGCAAAAACAAGTGAAAATTGTACTCCAAAAATACCAATTACAAAGCAAACAGTCCTCACTCTGTTTACTGTTTCTGTATATTGTTTCTCCCCATCTTACTCCTTGTTCAAGCATTTTCTGAGCTCTGCTTTTCAGAGCTCACAAAACAGGATCTTGTTTACTCTGAAGTGTGGCAAGTGTCTTCTTGCAGCCCAAACCAAAATAACTTGTTTGAAAATACAAGCTTTAATTTTTAGGATATACCTAAACCCAGGTCAATAATGGTTACAAAAAGTACATATATATTATCAATTCATGTCGTTAATAGTGAGTTAATGATAAATGTTAATCGCCTGAACTGAATTGGAGACTGAGACAGTGACAGATAAAAGTTGGGTAGAGGATGGTAGAGCACGTGAGAGAGATGGATTAGATCAGATGAGGGTGAGGGAGCAGTGTCATGGAATGACTGCCGCTGATACAACTGAAATGGTCAGAGAGATCAATAATCAATGGAGATGAGGTGTAGAGTGAGATGGGTCAACTGACAGAAACATGATGGATAGATGGAGGTAGTAATAAATGGACAGACTGCAGTAACAGGAAACCAGGGAGGACAGACTGAGGTAGCTGCCCTCACTCCCTGATGGCTGGAAGTGATCACTCAGTTGACTGCAGTAGTGCATTATGGGAGAGGGAGAGGGGGAGGGGGAGGTTGGGAGGCTGAATGAGGAGAGATGCACTCGTTGATCCCTCTTCTTCTCTCTGCCTATGGAGGGCGGAGTGGGGGAGGGGCGAGTATATAGATGGAGGAATGAGGGAACAGGAAGAAAGAAGATCAGACAGAGGAGGGAGTGAGGATGAAATGAGGAGACAAAGAGAGAAAGATCGTTAATGCATTCACACACATACACACACACACACACACACACATAAAGACTTCTGTGACTCTCAGCAATGCAATGTTAGAATACCTCTACATCAGTGTTGCCTCTGATCGAACTGAATTTAAGATTATCAACTTAAAACAGCCGCTTGTGCATTCAGGATTGTGTTGCGTCTATCAAAAGTACCTGCGAGTTCTATGTGTCTTCAATTTTGTAGTTAAAATTAGATGTAGCGTGTATCTCCCATGACATGAACTTGTATCCTAATACTGCATGGAAAAAATTAACACAGCATTTGTGACTTGTCAGTAGTGTGCCTATGTCCCACTCTTCATTATTTGTGTTGCTTTATCTATCAGAGATATTACTCCTCCTCCTCTCTCTTCTTTATCTTCTCCTCCTCCTCCTCCTTCATCTCATTCTTCTTATTATTCTCTTTCTCCTCCTTGTTCTTCCTCTTCTTCTTACTATTATTATGTGTTGGAGAACAGGTGTCAGGGGTATGTCGACCTGTACTGTGTAAAATGTAGTTGTAAAAATGTGTCTAATACTACGTCCCAGCAGGCTGATCTAATCCAAGTCTAAAATGCAAATCCAAACTGCACCCATAGTTGGTTTGGTTTGTGATGTTGTTATTGAAAATGATCTTTCTGTGTGGTGTGCAGGTATATGTGGAGTTTGACGACCAGGAGTGGGAGAAGAGAGAGTGGGTGAAGGTCTATGAGGATTTCCAGCTGTTTCTACTGGAGCACCAGCTGGTCTGGGCCAAGAGGAAGGAGGGAGCAGGAGGAGGAGGAGGAGCAGGAGCAGGTGGAGGAGCAGGAGGCCTGCTGCAAGGAACCAAGGCCAAACACATACAGTGGCCTGCCCTGGTAAGACCTTTGTTCTCTATTTATAGGCTGGACCCAATACTAGACAGTCAGCCATATGACCACGCTGTCTATGCTGTTACACATTCACCACAGAGTTTAACACAAAGGATTGAATTCTCTTCATCTGAATTCAAAGCCTCAGGATCATTCTTCATCCTCACTGTGTTTTATTTGTCTTTGTGGTCTTGGATATAAGTGGTTGCGAAGTGGCAGCCCTTCCACTGTTACCAGCTTTGTCATGGTCTCCCATCAGTTTTGTTGATCCTGTCTCACAGATTTTGGTAAATTTCTGATTTTTGACTTCTTTAGTCTCAGTGTTTACCAGCTGTTCTGCTAACTGTTGGGCTGTGTCTGTTGAGCTTCCAATGGCCACCAGCGTTTTTCCTCATGGTGAGGGAGTCTGTTACACTTTTTCAATTCTTCTCCTTACCAATTGAATTAATCATGTCGTTTTGTGACTAATTCCTCTGCAGCTGAGATACTGAACTTTTTGCCTCAAATAGCCTTTTTCCACTGCAGGAACCTTCCAGGAACCCAAGATCTATTTAAGAAACTTGGGTACCTTACCCAAGTTGCTCAGCAATAGTTACTGGCCCTCCAAGAAGTCCCTGATCTAGGGCACAGAATAAAGAAAGCACTGGTCGCCACAATGATAAATATTATGACTCTCTTGTAATGTTAATGGACATTAAAAAGTGATTAAATGTGATTAGACGCCCTGAAAAGTCTACAAGAGTGAGATAAAGACGAGAAGTGTGTGCAAAGGAGAGAGAACGTGAGTAAATGAGCTAGAGATAGAGGGCAGTGAGAGAACAAAGCAAGTGAAGGAGAGGAACAAAACTTAATTTGCTATTTGTTTCTTTGCAGTTATGCATTAAAGCTGCAATAAGTAAAAATCAAACACTGGGCAGATTGTCTATATACACTATATACAAGGAACAACAATGATTGTGTTGTTTCCTGGTGTGTGGAAATTGTGTCTCCAACAACCCTGTCATTCTGTTATAGGTCTAACTAACTAATCTTCACAGTTCTTCAGATGTAGTGGAAGCACAGCCAGGAATGTGTCAAAGGGACTTTTAGTTCCTAGTTTAGCTCCTTGGGGTGTTTAGTTTCTGGATACATTTGGTCAAGAAGTGCTTTTTGTTGCCTCATGTTACTTTGACGTTTAAAGTAGTGATAATAAAGTGATAATAACAGTTTATTTAGATACTGCAGAATGCAGTTGAATTAGTAGTTTCCCTGCGGTGAAACCACACCATCAGATACGAGATATTGTTAGCGGCTTTCCATTTGATGTCTGCGCTGCAGACGCTCGGCCAAAGACGAAACACAAATTTCAGACAACATAGACAGTAGACAGCTAGCTGGTAGTGGACTCTAAATGTGATCAGGAGTGAACAGATAATGACCAGTAGTTAGTTGATTCAGATAATAAAGGATCAGATTTTAGATTAATGTTGATAAACTTGGAGGTAATGGTTAAAATGCCAGACCTAAGTGGTTATTGTTGGAACACATGGTTTACTATAGATTAAAGTTGCTTCGTAGGGTACCTCAATGAGGACTGATGTGACTGTTGGACTAAAGTAGCAGCTACAACCATGTGTATTTGTCTGATAATGGTTTTAATTGGAGCTTCCCACTCTGTTGTGTCTGTGTGTGTGTGTCATTATCAGTGAACACATCGGCACTCTGATGCTCAGTCTGCTCTGCGTCTCTGTCATCTCACACACGCTTTAGTGTGGTGGCAGTGTGGTTGCTGTGGTGTTTTTGTTGTCGCCTGTATGTCACAATATTCCTCACACACACATGCGCTGTGTCATACACACTTTAGACGACAGTGGTCTGTGTCGGCATGCTCATGCTGAAACGGTGAGGATGTGTGTTTGTCTGTGGCAGTGAACTCATTTTTAGTCAGTTGGAGCTAAATGTTTTTGTGTCGGTCCCTGACTGAAGGATTTGGTTCATAAATGTTTGACCTTGATGGCATTTAGTTTTGGACTGCTTGCGTCTGTCTGTGTATGCCCAACAGTAGCTGTGAGTGTGCGACGGAAATGTGATTCACTGTTTTGATTATGTAATAGCAGAGTGCACAGCGCCATCTGGCACATGCATGGGAGATAAGAGTTCAAAGACTTCCACACACACATACTTTTTTTCCTGGTTGTTTTTCTCTGTCTGACTCCTCCTCCTGTTTTTTTTCACTTGTTCGTCATACTGCTGCTCTCACTGCCCCTCTGCTGCTATTGTCATAGCAGCAACATCACAATCTAGTACAGACACACACACATGAAGCTGTGAACCTCAAGAAGCAGTGAATCACTCAGATTTTTTTAAAAAGAAAATGATCAATTATGCGTTCAATTTTAATTAATAACAATGAAATAATGAGATTAAAAGAATTCAAATTACACATTAAGCACATTAAACATCTGAGAAGCATTTATTTCCTTTCTGGTAGATTTTTTTTCTTGTTGCTTGAATGTGCTTTTCATTGAAAACAGCCCCTTAAATCAAAAGATGGTTCAAAGAAAACGTCTTCCTACACACACACTCACTCTGAAAAACTAAAACTTTATGTTTCTCTCCAACTCTTCAGTTCTGCTACTGGTGTTAAAGGGAATTTTGGGTCAGTGAATTAATACTTAAATGAATTTACGTGGCCACAAATGAAATTGTCTAACCACTGATCATATTAAAATGATATATTTTACCCAGGTGAAGTACATTTAACATCCTATCATGACAGTTGTGTCAGCAGGTAGACCTAACTATTAGGTTAACATTATTTTTCATCATGAATGTGTACCCTCTACCATCTTGTAATGGGTGAGCCCATGTTGACAACTTACCATAAATTCTCAAACAAAAGCTGTTCTTCAAATAATGGCAAATAAAAGCTGGGCGAAAGCATTGAGGTGGTCTGGAATTACTTGTGCTCTACTAGTTCACATGTTAATTTCAGCATATTGTACATTTCCACATCATTAATTCCATCAGTACAACAGAGTCACGTCATACTCACCACTCTGCTGCTCTCACTTTCTCTTTTTTACAGAATACTGTTTTCATTCACTATTTTTCAGTCACTGCCACTTACACGTTGTTGTTTTTTTTTATCATTGTTAAGCCACTGTCAGTGAAACTGAACGCTTCCTACAGATTTTTCACATTAAAGGCCTTTGTAGAAAGTAAGGGATCATGCCCTTTGAGCTACTGCAAGGCTTTTAATGTGAAACATCTATGCAGGATATATTGAGTTTCATTGACGGAAGCTTAACAGCTATCAAAAATTCAGCAAACTAGTAGCAACTGGAATGCTGTGGAAACACATTACATTACCGTAACACTTCAATTAAAAGCTAAGCCCCAGTTAAACTCCCAAGCCTGCATGGGCTATTAGTTGATGTTTTATGGTATTATTATTTTTTTCTTACTTTTCTTTATATTTTTCTTACTATTATTAATAATATAATTATTATAGGTACATTATTCTGGATTCATCAAGACAACAGGTCAACACAGAGGGAGTTTTTTATTAAATAGCAAACAGTATTAACAGCGAATTAAAACAGGAGCAGAACAGAATGGAAGATAGAAGATATAGATACAGAAAGTTTCTTACTAAAATATGATAAAGTATACTTTTAAAATGGGAAATGAGAAATGAAGACCTGTCTCTAATACAGACCTGTTTCAAATAAAAGCCTGCCTCTTTCTGTAGTTGAGTCATATAAGTATGCAGCTGCTTCACGGTAGAAGAAGTACCAAAAGAAATTATTCCACAATTTCACTGTTGGATACAACTATCATACAGTAGCACTACTGAGCACTACACTCTGGTGAAATCTGATTAAAGGCATTAAATAAGGAGGCACCAGTGGACAACTTTTACTGTGAAGCAACAGCGGCAACAGTTGAGTTTGCATGAGTAATAGTTTAACATGGCCAAGGAAGAATTAGCTTGATTACAAAGACAGATTACAGATCTGTGTGCTAATGAAATACACAAATCAGCAAGTTCTACATTCTTATTCTTATCAGTTCAGTCAGAAAGAAGCTGCTTCTGAAAGCATGTCTTTATTCCAGGTTGTTAAATTGCTCCTTAGTTAAACTCTGAGTTTAATGTTCAGAAAGTCTGATTTGCTTTCTGAAACATGCGCAGGCATTGAACACTGCTGCAGGAACACTGATGTTGATTATTATTATTGACACATTCACCCAGAAACTGAGACCTCCACAGTCAGACACACAGATTAGTCCTCACAGAGGCAGACCCAGCGGATTGCTTGTCTAGTTATTACATTGTTACATAACTAACACCCTGTGACCTCCACAGACTAACACATACACAAACACACACACACACGCAGTGTCTCAATAATTCATGGTTTTTATTTTGCTTCCTCAGTCAGTTTATACTCTTTCTATGTCTCTCTCACATACTCTTTTCATATTCTTTCTTTTATTCTTCTTCATCTCTTTTTCTCAGCTTCGGTCTCTATAAGTTCTGTGAACTTTTACAGACGAGTGTACATTTGTAATGTTCTGGAAAATATGGATTTCTACTCTGCCTTCTTAAGTTTCCTTAAGAAGTACAGCCGTTTCTGAGCTTTGTTTATCAGGGTGGAGATGTGAGATGTCCATGACAGGTTCTTTGTGATGCTGATTCCCAGGAACCTGAAACTGTTCAGCTGCTCCACCTCAGCTCCACTGATGTAGACCGGGGTGTATGTCTGCTTCTCCTTTTTTCTGACACTGATCAGCTCGTTGTTTTTGCTGACGTTGAGCAGTAGATTGTTCTCTGTGCACCACTCTGCAGGATTGTTTATTTCCTCCCGATATGAGGTCTCATCGTTGTTTGAAATCCAGCCAGTGATGATAGCGGTGGTTACAGTCGTGGATTTATAGCGTGAACAAGAGGGTGCTGTATAAAATAAATATAAATATGTATATTTATATATGTAAATGTAGCAGAGTTTGCCTCTGCTCCACTATTGTAGGATTGATCAGTGCTTAAGTGATGCTAATGATAAGCAGCAGCAGTTGTAGGAGCAGTAGTAAGAGTATTAATAGAACATGTAATGCTGGTAGTAGTGACAGCTGCAGCAGTAGTAGCTGTAGGTGGAGCAGCTGTAGGATGCAGTAATCTGATAACCAGTAATGGAACTGGAAAAGATCCAGATGAAGTATCAGCTACAGGTTGTAAGACACATCTCCAATCTATTTCTGAATATATTTCTATAGTTCATTCATACAGACAGAAGGTATAATAATAAGGTCTACATCCCTCAAAGTGCCAACACATATAGACAGACGACCATCCATGCCTACAGACAAATTAGAGTCTCCAGTTAACCTAACTTGCATGTCTTTGGACTGTGGAAAACATGCAGACGCTACTCAGAAAGACCCCAGACTGCATCAAATCTACCAGCTTGAATCAGGCTAAAACTGAGACAGTCATAGCTCAATCGATAATGGCTTCTCTGTATCACAAAAGCCTGATATGATAGGTCTTATCTCTTTGTTATAGTGCCTGATAATGCCATTGACATTATCAGTGTTAGCAGCCTAGTAAACACTCGGGTCACTCAAAGAAAAAACACTTCTTCGTACTCTGCTTCTCAATTGACACAATTGACAGACAGTTGGTCACAGTATGGGATTTATGATCTCAAAGAGAGAGGATCATAAAAGTTTAATTTGATGTTGATGTTGGGATAGATGATTAATTCATAAATTCTTATCACCATCACTGAATTACTTGATTGTAATACCTGAAGACGGGTGTGAAAAGAATTGAATGGTGGGCAGATTGAAGTGTGTCTTTCTTGCTGTCTACACAGAATGTGTTTTACTGCGTTTTTCACTTGCTTGTGTTATGTTTGTCTGAAGGATGAAATATATATAAATAATATTTTAACTTTCATTTCAACCAATGCAGCCATGTGCACAGGTTGCGTAACGGCTCATGTTTTACACACTCTTGACAGGTGTAGCTGCGACCCGAAGAATCATTTCACATTTTCCCATCTCTGTATAAACGCGTGACTTTAAACCCCTTGGGACACAACATTTGACTATTTCAACACAAATATACCAATCAGATTCTACAGAATGCAGTCTTTCTCTCTACATTATCCCTAAAAAAATATTTAGTTTTCCACGGTTTGCCGGGTTATCCCACGGCAGATAACGATATGAGAAGGACAGATTGTTTCATAATTTAAATGTTGTTGGGCTGTAGAAAATGTTTCATTCAACCCACTTTGCCTCCATCACCCAATTAACACTTTGTGGTTGGCTGAGGACCATTGCCCTACATTTACTCTTTGACCATCCAATGGGCTTTGCATATGCATCTCTTCATCCCACAGACAGGCTTTCCAGACAGCAGGTACTTAATATCTCACTTACTAACTTACCACCCATTGAGGATATTGTTCTTGTTTTGGCGGTGTTTTGGACAAAAGGTAGCGCTTTAGGATATTCCTGGAAGTTGTGTACTGAAAACAAAACAGAAAGGTCACACATGTTTCACACGAGATCCTATGTTCTTCTTATGAGCCGCATCCTGTATAGACTTGGTGTTAGAGCATTGATTTTCAGCTGATTTTCAGTGGAGGCAGTGTGTTATTCTGTGTGTGTGTGTGTGTGTGTGTGTGTGTGTGTGTGTGTGTGTGTGTGGAAGCATGTGTTTATCAGTGTTTGCATGTGTGCACATGTATGGCATGCTCCTCTGTGTGTGTTGGTGTAATGACAGGTGGTGTCAGGTGATGTAAGGCTGCAGCGCACACACACACACACACACAGATGTTTTTGACCTATTCCCTTTCAGACTACAGTCATCTGTTAAAGTATGTCATGAGTGTGTGTGTGCAGCTGCTCTGTGCTGATGCAGGCGTCTTTTAATGGGGGGGAGGGGGGGTTGGCATTCAATGAGAAGTGTAGATTAGAGTCCTAGTATAGTAGTATGTTTGCATGCTGATGTATGGGGGGAGTGTGCTTTACAGGCAGGAGTCATTTGAGACAGGACTTGCCTCAGGCTGTGTTTTTGGGTGGGTCTGTTGTGTTGCTGAAGTTCCCAGTGACCCCACCCTACTCACACTAGCTCCATAACTCACCAGGACAGGTTTGCTGAGTTTCTTTGTTTAATGTGATGGTAAACTAAATCTCTTTTGGTTTTGGCCTGTTACTCAGACAAACCATTTGAGGAAATCACCTCTGGTGATGGGAAAATGTGATGGCACACTGTTAGATGCAGATTCCCCAGAAGTTTCATTTTGTTTGCCGACAAAGTTGTTTTTGATTTGCTTCAACCAATATTCAGTGCTTTCAGTAAATTCAGGCTGCTGGCTTTTTGGCTGTAGACTAGTCAGTTAGTTTCGTTTATTATCCTTTCAGGAATTCCCTTTGTGTCCGTGGCAACCATTGGACAACTACAACCACAGCAAAAGACATTACAGTTAAAGACAGACATCAAACAGCCTCCTCATCACTCAAAGTGAATAGAAATGAAATGTAAAAGCTAAAAACATTTGTTGTGTTGTATATTCTGAATTAACATTAATATGAGGAACATTAATAACCAACAACTTCTCAATCTGCTGGCTGTAATTTCAACAGATAGTACAGGTTGTGTTGACCCTGTTCATTTGGTATCTACCAAGCAGTTAGGATCCATGCTTACTGGTCCCCGCACAAAATAGCTTAAAGGGTGATTGCCTCCAACAACACCGAGGTTCTACTGACATAGTAAAGGTATTGCTTGTTAGCTGAAATGTTCTGACACCTAACACATTTCTGTAAAATGTTGATTGTCCTATTTTACTTTTAAAATTTGAAATCCATACACAAATACAAAATGAACAAAATCATGAGTTAGATCAGAAAGTATCAGATCAATCTATAAGTAAAGAACAAGAATATGACCAAGCATTCAGTGGTAGTTAACAGTGAGGCACCACTCAAAAAGAATCGACCTTTGACACTGAAACACAGATTGTGGATTGAAAATAGTCCAATTTCTTTTCTGCCGTGCGTGTGTGTGTGGTTGCTTTCGGCTGAGCTCAGAGAATACTGACCTTTAACTGACATTCGTGTGTGTGTGTGTGTGTGTGTGTGTGTGTGTGTGTGTGTGTGTGTGTAACACACCAGGCAAGCATGTCA
Organism: Oplegnathus fasciatus; assembly: GCA_003416845.1. Taxonomy (NCBI): domain Eukaryota; kingdom Metazoa; phylum Chordata; class Actinopteri; order Centrarchiformes; family Oplegnathidae; genus Oplegnathus; species Oplegnathus fasciatus. The sequence goes on from NTHP01000052.1 coordinate 1,614,876, forward strand.
ACTCAGGCTTTTGGGCTTACGTTTACTACTGTACACGTCACATGATAATACACCCACTCACAGTACAGACAGATGCATGCACAGAAATATGAACACACATGCTGAAACACCTGGATAACAAACAAACAAATACACAAACACACACACTCACACACACTGCAAGTCTGTCTGTCTGTGTGCGTGCGTGCATGCGTGCGTGTGTGTGTGTGGAGGAAATGAGTCTTCTGTGGGTTTCCCGTCTGCCAAGGGACTGATGAGGCAGGATTTGCTGTTGCCTCCTTTTTTTTTACTATCTTCACTCTCCATTTTCCTCTTTCTCACAATCTTATGTGGCAGTGATGTAAATGCTACGACTTTAAGTGTTGAAATATTTCATTGTGAAATTGATGTCGTATATATTGTATTCTTATTGACCTAAAAGACCTTTAAAGAGTTTCAGTCTGCATTGCCTGTTATTTTACACCAACCTGTCATTCCACATTCATCTACGTCGCCAGGTCATTTTTTCAGGGCTTAAGCCCCAAACGTTTTGAGTATAGCCCTGAATATAATGTTATGTATAAATGTAAGTTTCATCATGATCGTAGGTGCCGTTGTTTAGCTCGCGGGCTGTGCTTGTCTGATCCCACAGCACACTTTTATTTTCCTTTAGCAGGTTTTCTCCAGAATAAATCAAATTTCCATGAAAAATGGTTTCCTAATTATTTTACAAACCTCATGTTGCATAACATTACATTACAGTGTGGCTCCAAAACGAACTAAAACGGTAGAGAGAGACAGACAGCAGATAATGCACAGAGAGAGGAGAGAGAGAGAGACAGCAGCAGATGATGGAGTGGCGAACAGTGCATGCACTACACTGCATGAACTGTATCTGAAAATTGTGTGTGAGTGAATGAAAGAAAACCCTTTTAATATTCCAATAAACTGATGTTAACAGTACATTTAACTGTTTATCCAACTCTAGTCAATAAATGTTGATACAGAATGAATGATATTGATAGCAGGTGATTGATGAATGAATACTAATTACTAACAACTACTGTTATTTTTAACATCACAATTCATAATGAATCTGGAAAGTAAACAACAGTTTTTGAGGTACATATTTCAATTTTGACTGACAGTGTTGTAGACTTTGTTGTAGAATTTTAAGTGATGGCTGGAAGTCTGTCTACCATAATAGCTACACTGTGTTCATGGTTTATCAGAAATGGTTATTGATCTACCTACTGATGTTGTTTTGGACTATTTCAACCTTTCTGACATTTTTTAATTTGAAGTTGTCAGAAAATATTTATTTGTCCCTCAAAATGATGGATCACATGTAGAAATATCTGTAAACTAGGGTTGGGTTTGTTCAGATTTCATCAGCTGTGGGGTTCTTGGAATATTATTTGAAAGAAAAGAAACCAAGATATGTTGAAAGCAAAAACTGCCATTATTTTCAGTGGATATGGGTTGCCACAAGCAGAGAGAGTCTGTGACTTATCAGTGTTTCCTCGTCACGTGGACCCTGATGTTAGCGACTACAAACCAAGTCTTTTAAGTCTACATTAAGATATGGACATTCTTTGGCACTCTTTTGTTCGCGCTGTATGGAAGATTTCTTTTTTTATATCTGCAGTAACTGATTTTTTGACTTTGAGGCAGCGGAAACAAGTTTCGAACACAACAGCCGACATATCATCACTTTTTAAGTTGATATGGCAAACTTGTTGCTTATTTCACCACTGTCACTTTACCTCTAACTTTGTCTTTAATTGCTTTAATTGCCTAGTTTCTATTTTTACTTCTGATTTATATGTGTGTTATTTATTTGTTAATGACTTTGCCTATTTATCTGTACTTATTTCTGTCTTTGTGCTGCTGCAACAACCGAATGTCCCCTCTGGGGATTAGTAAAAGCTTTTCTTCTCTTCACTCTGTTTTAGCTCTGTATTTTCTCTCCACCAACTCCTGAGAATAACATCTGGCTCTTTAGCAGCTAAATGCTCCACTATGTTCACCAGCTAGTCTCTGAGCAGGTAGTGTACAGTGGGTTTCTAGCGCTTTTTTTCTAAAAACAGCTGCCTGCTGCAACCGCCAGTGTTGATGTGGCTTTCATCACGACAGGATAACCACGTACACTCTAGGTGTGGTTCACAGACAATGTAGTAGCACAGTGTGTGTCTCTCTTTCTCTGTGCTGCTTAAGTAACCGAATGACTTCTGCAAATAAAGATTGAATAATGCTGTATTACACACAGGAGGTTACCACAAATTCATGTGTGGCCAGCCACCAGTGGCAGAATGTAGCAGAAACACTACAGCTTTATCCATAGATGGTTTTTGCTAAATTTGGTTTATCAGCCATTTTCTCTCTTACACACACACACACACACACACACAGTGACTCAGCCTCTCGCCCATCCTCTCTCTCTGTCTCCTCTCTCCCCACTCTGTTCTCCTTGTCAGTCTGTGTGTGTGACATGTGGCCAGTGATGACACATCTTCTTCCCACACACACACACACACACACACACACACACACACACACACACACACACACTCACAGACACCATTACACCTTGTGAGGACAGCTGTCGACATACAGGATATGATATAACGTTCTGATGTAAAATAGGTCTTTAGTGTATGTGCTATGGTAGTAAATAATACCAATTCTGAGAATGTAATATTAGTAATTATGTGAAGCAGGCTTAGTTTAGCGTTAAGTGCAAAAAGTCAAGTCACCTGTACACCTGTACAGTGGTAAAATGAAAATGAATGTGTGTGTTCTAATATACAATTACAGACAGGAAACACAGTCCTTCCCTCTTTAATACCCTCATATTAACATCATCCTTATTCCTGTGTTAAAGTGGAACTGCTAGAACTCAGCCAACAACAGCAGCTGGTAATCCCTGACTAACTTGATTGTTAATTGACAGTCAAGTTAGTTTTTTAGATTTGCATTGGGTATAATTTTTCTTGGACTGTTAACACTTGTACTGATACACACTTACTCCCATCCACCAACAGTTACACTCATTATTTTTCAATACAAATGATTATTTTTTGTTCTAGTGATGTTGCACTTTTTCCTGATTTCAGTCACTGCGTGATTTAATATTATATGTTTACATGAGTTGACATACTTCAGTGGCTTGTACCCTTTGTTGACTCAGTGTATTTGACTAGAGAGAAAACTGATCAACCGTAGACACTGTCACATTATTACAGACAAGAATTGATACTATTGTACCACTTCAGTGTTATTCTTTATGAGAAGTAAGATTTTTGAAGGTTGAGTCATACAGTAATGTTCTCAAAGTGTTATATGTTTCCCTACTCAAAGCAACAGGCCACCTCCTTTCTTCATAACGTTTACCTCCAAATGTGTAAAATCCTTTATCACTATATATGTAATGATGATATTGATACATCTTGATATGATACATTTCATGAGAAATCAATTGAGAAATTGTTAGTGCGTTAAAAAGAACAGACAGAAATGTTTTTGAGTGATCTGGCAAATTAAATTCCTGACAAATCAAGGTACTTTATCACATTGATGCGAAATCATATAAAATTCCAATATGACCACGAGTACGTCCTGGTCATTGATTTGCAACATTGCCCAAAATGTCCTGAAACACGGTATTTTTATATACAGTCAACCACTACTAGTGTCGAGTGGCATGTTCCTGCATGTTGGTTGTATTACTGCAGTACTTTGAGCAAAGGCTCATAAACAGAGGAAACTGAACATTTATACTGTTTGAACACAGTAAACAATAATCATATTGCTTCTATAGTCATTATGCAGTACTGTATTTAAAAAAATGTATTACCGAATCAATTTTTCCCTATCTGTATTACTGTACTTTTGTAGACTGTGGTCTAGGTAAGCATGGGTTCGTAGCTCTTTTCTAATCCAGCTGATCAGATGCTGACAGTAAGCGTCCAGCTGCTTAGACTGTCCCATTAGTGGAGCTAATAAAGCTGATAGTGGCTGTGTTTATCTCGTTATTTGCTCGACTGTTGTGATTGTGCTGTGGGGAGGAGGGGCGTCATCAGGCTTCCCCACACTGACACAACAGCTTTATGTTATACTGATCAGTAGGGACCTCTCTCTGTCTCTCCTTTCTCTCACTGATTAGCATTACACAACAGCAGAGGAAATAATGAAGCAATGCTGTTACATGACTTCTTGGCACACGTGCGTGTAACATCAGCCATCTTCAACAAAACACACGGTAGACCATAACTGCCCTCATTTGGACATCGATACAAGCTTTTTAGTTGAAGTATTGGTTCTTGTTGGTTGGCAGTCATTGGCAGCCTGGACCTGGTGTTGCTGTTTTGATTCATCTGCATGCTTCTGCTCTGGCCTCCTCCAGCTCTGACATGGGATCAGATCTCATGTGACACCACAGAGGACTCCAACAGAGAGGCAGACTGACAGAAGGAGAGAGAGAAGGCAGACTGGTGGACACAGGGCAGGAGGGTGTGTGTGTGTGTGTGGTTGCATCTCTGATTCTGATATTACATCATCTCTCTGTCTCCCAGGGAGCGTTGAGTACTGTGTGAACTCATTAAAGACACTCACTGCAGACTCCCAACGGAAGACACAAAGTGCATTCCAGTGACCAGACGACACCCAAGGGCAGAGAGAGAGAGCGAGTGTGTGAAAGTGAACAAAGGGAATGAGAGAGGCTAGAGCGAGAGAGTGTCAGCCATGCTGCATCATACCACTGTAAGAAATTAAGGGAAGGATGTAGGATGTAATAAAACATACTCGGGTCTTAATGCAGATGTTCATTGGCCTTTCTTTCATATGACATTTTTGCTGTCAGTTGCTATTAGTGTTCCAAACTTGGCAATACTTGATTTGTCTTCAGCATTATTGGAACTGACTTGGCCAAACTGTGAGGGTCTTTTAAAGGAAACACATCTTGGCAGGTTCACATGGCCAGAAAGAGTTTTTTTCTATTCATACAAATTTCTTTATTTCGTCACAGTCCTCTGTGGTCAAAGACCTGCTGTGCAGACCAGTTGCATATATGCCAATATGCAACCACCAGTGTGTCTCATGGTAGTTGACTGATGTACCTGTCAATCAAGAGCTGAAATGCTTTGTCAATGAATGGATTTGTCAATTGACAGAAAATGCGTCAGCTATTTTGGTAATCGATTTAAAGTGATTTTTCAAGAAAAAATGCTTGTTGTTTAGTTCCAGTTTCTCAATCATAGGGATTCAGTGCATAACTTTACCTTGTGTGATTGTAAATTGAATATCTTCGGGTTGTTTGTGGAGAAAGGAGACATTTAAAAATGTCCCCTTTTATAAACCGAATGAGTAATCGATTAATGAAAGATACCATGAGTTCCAGCCTTTAAGTTAACTGTTGAGGCCCTGTCTTTTGGGCAAAACATAATGGTGACTTTTATTTTGGGGGAGTGTTTAGGACTTCTGAGTATCAACAGTACTGTTGATCCACATTCTGCTGTCCATAAGAGGAACTGCATCTTAAACAGCACATCTGCATTTTCTTCAGCTCTTAATCATAATGGTGGCCGCTTTGTACTGTGTACACACATTTGGATTTGTTTGTTTTGATTGTGTGCAACTCAACAGCCTTTGTCCTAGGCTGAATTTTCATTGTTTACTGAGATATTACAGAAAGGAAAGATGTTGGGTGGAAGGCTGAAATTATAGAACAATGAAATTTGGCGCAATATATGATGCACACATTTTGTGCTGGGCTATTTGACAATATAAACCTCAAGCTCAAATGATAAGTGTATTTATCAATTCATTGATCAGCAGAAGATTAATCAGCACCTATTTTGATAATTTCTTAATAATTTGAAAGAAAAATGCAAAACATTCTTGGTTACAGCGTCTTATATGTCTTTACGATATGATAATAAAATGAATATCTTTGGGTTTGAACTGTTGGTCGGATACACAGTGTCTGACTTTGAAAACCCTTGCTATAGAGAAAGTGATTAACACAATATTTGAGAAAATAATTAGCAATTTAATTGATAATGGAAACAACTGTTATTTTGAACACCATTTGAGACAGTGTATGTTTGTGAACTATTCTGCCTCATAAGGTAGCTCTCCCTTTGATATCTCATGTTGTATTAGGTCATTGTTGGGAAATGTTACAAATCAAGGAGCAGGAATGCTTCGGGAAATATTGTACTTAATGGATTTTTGCATTATTGTGATTTGTTATATATTTATTTGACTGGATTTACAGACATCTGGTAATTTTATCTTTACTAATAGAATTTACAGAAAATTTACTATATCACTATAGTTATGTCTTGGTGTTGCCATGTAAAATATTCCATAGGCTATGATTGAAGATTGAGTCCATATAGCCCACCTATACATACATGCATTGCCCTTTGGAAACCCTGTATGTTAGAATGCGAAGGTCATCCCTACTGTAAATGGAGACAGGCTGCTGAACTAACAGACAGGCCACATGATAGTGTGTCTGTCTGCCACCTCTAGCAAAGGCAAGTGGTGCAGAGCCAGCATTAAAACTAATGGGACACTCTTCTAGCAGACACACACACACACACCCACACACACACACATGCTGCATTCTGGCTGAGTGCCCGTGTGCTGCTACGCACCAGCATTATCTGGCAGAGTTCTCCTCTGTCCTAATTTCTGAGAGAGAGACACAGACAGGGAGAGAGCGGGAAGCTGTAATTTCACAGATCTTATTTATGTTGAGAACTGAAGGTTATCTCTTGTGAGTGAGTGTGTGTAGTATTTTTTAGAAATGAATTCCTGAGGAGGTTTTATCTGCAGCTGCTGCCAGCACAGAGGATTTGATGCAAGTATCCCTGAGGAGCTGCTATAAATATCTTCCCAAAACAACCCTCCCAGTCCTGATGAGTTGTGATTCATAAGCTTGTATTATCTGTCTCTGTTCAGTAGTTTCTACTCATTTTTCCACAGAGAATCGAAGGAAAATTACTGCTGAGATAAAGTGAAGTGATTCCTGTCAGTCAGATGATTTTCTAACAGCAACATTGTCTGATAAATGTACTGTACATTGATCAGATTACAGGCGAAACAGCAGGTAGGCAGGATTCAGTTTTGCGGTTATATTGAAGATGGTAATGGTGGATACATGCTGTATAGGCAAAGGCTCACTGAGTGTCACATAAACGTATTCACAGCATCACACACAAACCCACTGTGGGGTTTTTGGCGTTTTGGTAAAACAACTAGAAGGCACAGGCCTCTCCAGTCGCCTCTCCGTTAGCTCCACTAAATTTATGCTCTTTATGTTTATTTTTACAAATATTAGTTGTACTTTTCGTGAATACAATTTGACAATGATAACATGTGACTCTGAGTCACTCATCAGGATAGGGAGACGGTCGACTCACAGCTTTGTGGACTCTCCTCCTGCCGACTCTGCTGCCTGGCCAGTCGAGGTTTTCAAATGTAAACATTGGAGTAAACATCAAGGAAAAGGTGGAGAAGACAAACACCAGCTACGACCCCAACCACGTAGACAAGCAAGACCATCTCTGCTTCCATCTGCATCCACCTCAACATAGGAGGAAACACAGAGGTAAACGTGGAGGGATTAAACACCGGCTGCGGTCCCGGCCACATGGACCATCTCTGCCAAGCATCCTGCTAGCCAATATGCAGGCATTGGATAATAAACTAGGTGACCTCCGTGCCCCCATCAGTTTCCAACGGGATATCAGGAACTGTAATGTCCTTTGTTTCACCGAGACTTGGCTAAATCCTGGAATACCAGACAGCGTTATTCAACAAAGGGGAAGACGTTGTGTTCCTGGCCATGGACATCAACCTGCCGGAGGCGATGAGTGGGTGATGATGAGGTCCTGCCTCTTCATGCTGGTGCTGAAGAAGCAGAAGTACAACAGCCACCAGCAGTTCTTCGCCATCGTGCAGCTCATCGGGACTCGCAAGCAGGCCGAGAACTTCACTTACTGGCTGGAGCTCAACGGGCGCTGGAGCCACCTGACCTGAGAGGCAACGCCACATTCCATCCACGTGGGCATCCCCACGGCCATCATGAACAGCGACTGCCTGGTGTTCGGTGTCTCCCTGCTGTGGTCAAGAAGAAGATACCAGATACACCAGGCCAGCACCGAGAGGCTCAGGAAGAGCTTCTACCTTCAGGCCACTAGGATCCTAAATGAGGACACTGCCTAAGAATTGCCCTAAGTCTATTTTTACTTTATTATTCAAAGTTATTTTATTGCTTATTTCTATTCTTTATTCTTATACAATATTTTTGTTTGAGTAATGTTCAAAACTGTATTTTGGAGCATACCTTACAAGGGGCAAGCTGAAGATGAGAATACTCTTTCACCACATCATTGACAGCCAGAAGTTTGTAATCGTGCACAGGAAAGGGCCAACACATAGTGCCCTGCTGGAGAACCCTATGGAAATGGATGGGAAGCACTACTTTTTGGCCGTCCAGATGTATCAAACTGCATGATTGGAACAGTCTTTTATCATCAGTGTCTTGTACATGGATGCTAAAGGAGTGAAGACAAGTAAATTCAAATCTGACAAAGACGTGTTTGTCCCAGTTGATGAAAAGAAGAGTTTAGCAACAATCATGGCTTCTGTTAAACATGCTAATTTTTGGGGGGTGACATTGTGTTCTTTGGTGGTATTTGGGTCAGTGGAAAGCTGGGTTGATCTCTGTCTGCGAAAGGCTGTTTAGAAAGATGAAAGAAGATTTTGGAGAAGCAGGATCAGTCTTCTTTTCTCTACCGTCTCAGAAACTAATATATATAAATGTGTAAACACAGTCTGTGTCAGTGTGCATGAAGTGTCATCATCCTCAGCTCTGATTTCCTCACATCACACGTGCTGGTGAGACTGGCATACTGATTGGTCCATCTGGTGAAAGTGCCGGAGAGCAGTAGGGAGGGTGGGGAGATTGACTGAGAAATGAAAATTGTATAGATAGATGTTAGATTTAGATAAACATGTCTCCGAATAAAAATGGTCATTGTTTCCCATCTCTGATGTGATGGATTTCATTGATTACATGTTTTTGAAATCATCACTACTACAGTTGTTTGAATGGCTGTTTCAGTGGGTTTTCCACCATATACATATTTTTTGAGCATTATTAGAGGGAGCCTGAGATTTAAGAATTTCATTGCAAGCGACTGCTTCCATGTAATAGTTGTGCTCTTGAATCTTGAACATCAGTTAGATGGGTGAAAACTGACTTTACTTTTTAGGATTTGCCTGAGCCTTATTTTAGTCACTTAATCTGTCTGTCCATCTGTCTGCAGGTCTTAAATTGTAGTATTATCATCGTTTTCATGTTCCACATTACATTTGTAAATGTGCTGACAACCAAAGACATTAGTCTCTTAGGTGCCACTCAAAAAGACTATTTGAAGAACTGATATGAGCCCTCACACGCCTGAGGGTGTCAACATGTAAGTGGCCATGGACATGGCCAGCGAATGCTCTTCGGTTCTGTTTATACTGCATTAACTGTCTGCATAGGTGGATGTATTTATACATGTGCAGTTCCTGTGGTCATACACTTGCGCTGCGGATGGTCTGTGCAGACCCTGGCAGATGAAATTCACATTTTCAAGTGAAGTTGACATTTTAATATTTTGTCTGCATTTTCTTGGCTCCAAACTTGAGTCGTTTAAAAATAACACTGGCCAAAACAACAACAAAAAAACAAGTATCAAATCTCAACATTGTGCCTGCTGGATTTCCATACTGAATCATCAGGTTACTTGTTTGGGGTTTTTTTTTTAGCATTTTTGAGCTTTGGCATACTTCACAAGAAACAAGCATTTTGAAATGAATTGTCATTCTGTTGTTTAGCACTATTTGAATATTACATTGTCTCCACTTCTTTGGCCACCACAGAGAAAATTGGTGGACTTAAGGGTAATAAAAAAACTGAGATAGATTGACAGAGGAGAGGTAAAGATAAAGTCAGTGACGTAGAAGGAAATAGAGGCAGAATGAAAGAGTGAGAGTGTAATATGTTTGACTTCTCTTTCTTGGCTACAGACTGCTGAAGTCCTATTTCGTTACCTAGCAACAATGGCCCACTTTGTAAAATGCACATGCACACACACTCAAACAGATATCAGCAGGCATCTCATTATCTGGTCACTGTACTGACTCTGTTTATGATAACAGGAGAACAAAGGAGTGTGTGTGTGTGTGTGTGTGTGT
>NTHP01000052.1:1654050-1674188 GCA_003416845.1 Oplegnathus fasciatus
TTCTTGTTGTTGACACATTAAAGATGGCGGGAGGGAGACCCGGCGGGACCACTGGCAACACTCAGGTACCCCAACCAACCCCCCACCACAACCCTCAAACCCTCCAGACCCACACCTTCCACAATACACTACACATGATGAAAACACAAAGTCTATTTAAGTGTAGAGTCACAGCTGACAGACATGATCTGTGCTTGACTGAAAGGAAAAGCCTCCAAATTATCAGTGTCCCAGGCCCTTCATTTTCTTAATAATGCCTAATAAGCATCCCCAAATCTCAACCTTTCCTCCCAGACAACTGTTGAGTTTCTGGAACGTAGCTGAGAAGTGTGTTGGTTCAAAACATCAGTGCTGAGCTGCGAGGAGATTTGGGGGCATTCTTATGCACTGTAAAAAAAAAATTGAAGCGTATTTTTAAACTCACAGTCCGGCAAAAAAACGTGTCTGTATTGGCTCTTGCATGAACTATAATCAGCTTTGGAGGAAGTTATCTGGCTGAGCTGTCACATCCTCTGTAACTGAGGTGCAGATCTGGTCCTGTCTTCCCAGTGTGACTGGTTATTGGGTTATGAGTTATGAAAGGAAACCAAAACTGCTTCAGAGAGAGAGTGTTCCTGGAATCTAGAGTCAGTATTTTCCTCCATTGCTACTGTGGTATCTTTTGGTCATCAGACTTAAACATGGGTGAACAAAATTGTCTACCTGTAATCTGATGACAAATGCAGAATCATTTTGCTGGCACAGTAATTGAATGAATGAATGAATTATATACATAAAATACTTAAATTGACTTTGTCATAGTAATCTGGTAAACCATGAGGTTCCATAACAGGCTAATAGTAAAGCAATACTGCAAGCACTATTCATGTCTTCAGTATATTTCTAACTATTAACTTTCTCTCAGACCCTCTCCTACAAACAATATTTTCACATGAACTATTTCTCTCCACATTTGTATCCCCAAATATATGTAACAGTTAGTGGTGATGAGGCTTTATTGAGAGTATCAAAAGAACTTTTCTACACTAACTTTGGATTAACTCAGCCAAACACCAATTCAAAGAAAGATTTTGAGATTCACCAAATAAAAATCAGCCACTAAACAAATAACTGAACTAACTGTAGGTAGACAGTAGTTGTTCCCGACAGTGTGTGTGGATGCACACTGATAAATGTCTGCCACGACCTGGAGATGAAATGTCAAAGTGAAATATTTATTTAAAAAGTAACTTCACACAGGCCAAAAATCCTGCCTGCACTGCCATCTAGTGGTTGCTGCCCCTGCCACATACTGTGCAGTACATCATTTCACAACGTACAAAATGTTACATCACAGTTTGATGTGTTTCCGGGGACATATACCACACCAGACCCCTCCCAGTGATGATGGGTATTGACAAAAGGGAATCAACCCGTAGAGGTCAGTGCAGCAATGCTTTGGCATAGTGTGGAGTTGCTCTTTAACTCCAAACCCTGAAATCAAGTCCAATTTGTAATTCCGAGAAGCAGAAACAGAAACCTATCTGCTGTTTGATTGTGCTGTATGTTGAAGTTGCAGTTTATTTTTGTGAGTTGGAGCTAACACACCATAACCTTATCCATCTGTTTCAATGGCCCAGTGCAAGATGCGCTGCCTTTCACAAATGACTAGGATTGGACTAAGCTGATAAGGAAGTAATCTCACTGTACCAGACTCTCTGGGCATTTTGGACCGGGCCATGATATTTAACTGTCCTGTCCAGGAGCCCACTATGCACTATTTTCCACTGTAATTTCCATCTGGACATTAGCCAAAGTCACTGTTTGTCAGAGTTTACCCTACAAGGTGTCTTACAGCATGTTTGACTGGCATGTCCCAGACAGGGTCACGAACACAGGACAGCAATTAAACCAAGGGGCATATTGACCTTCTATCAGCAGGGGGCTGACAAGGTTCCATAATAAAAGCACAAACATATCACAGCCGTTGGAAAAAATCAGTAGAAAACTGTTCTCTGCAGCAGAGTTGAAAAGCAACAATCTCTAGGACTATGTTCACATACAGTGTAACAGGCCATAGGAACTCTTTAAGACAGATTAAATGTTGTGTTGCTCTCTCACAGTCACACAGTGCATTCAGGACTGTCTTGCATTTTTTGTTGTGTTGTCTCTCTACAACTGCACATTGGATTGGAAATGAAACAGTGACTAAAATATTGCATTTGTGACTGTTTTAACTTGGGGTTGTTTACATCCACATTATAGTCCTCCAGCTGTAGGGCTCAGAAAGTACAGTAATTGGACAATTTATCAAAAACTTGATATTAACTAAAATTAGCCTAAAATTGGGAGACTATGTATAAAATCGGCTCACCTTCAAACAACCTTAAAGCTGAAAGTCAGCACTTCAACCTCAGAGTCATATTTCCATTTCACTTCCAGTGTGCAAGAGTAGAGTCAGAACAATGAAAAGCATTACCATTCTAGTACTTTCTGACTGTGTCTGAAGATATCCACTTTGAGTTTGTGTTTTTACTTGTTTCTGTCAGTCATTTTGTTGTGTTGAGTTCTAGCCCCTGTAGTAAAATGTTTAATAAGACAAACTGGTCAGCATTTACACTTAATTCATTTATCTGACCCAATCTCCTGATACCCGTCTCCTATCCTGCTTTGTGATTGAAGAAAAATTCAATTTTACAACGTTGTTGTTGAGCGAAGTACAATGGCTGTAAAGAGTGAAGACCATTGCAATACAGCTTTCCAAAGCACTTGTTCTGTGGCTCAGATGGACGTACGGTTGCTGGAAGACTGATATGATATGTAGCTAGCTGTAAATCGTTGTATGTAAATGGGAATGGACAAAACATTAGACACAATGTAATGTAATGTAATCCAATACAACACAACAGGGAGATCCAATACTAGAAACATGTACATGAGTTTATTAGGAACACGGAGCTTAAACTAATGCAGTCTAATACAGCAGCCCTGCAATAAATCCTCCTTCATGAAGGTTCTAATGTTCAGTTTTTGTTCAGACTGTTTTACAGCGGTGTTAATTGAACTTTATGGTCATTTTGGAGGCTGTAGTTTTTGCTGAATTGTGTTATACTGAGAAGTATTTCTCATATTTAGTCAACTGTCATTAAAACTGAAGTGATAAAAAGTATTAGAAACAACTCTCAGTATTGAGGTTAAGCAGTTGATGTCACAGCCTCTAGCAGCAGAAAATGTGTTATTTATGTTCCTGCTAGCATGTTAATGAATTATCACTGACTGCTGAAGTAGTCGGTTTCATGTGAGCTGTTATCAAAGATCAAAATTCCCTCTGTGACAGACACATCTGTACTAAATCCAATGTTAAGTCTCTTTCAATAAATGTCAGAGATTCATGGACATCACCAATTGAAAGGCGGTAAGGGTGGAGTAATATAGAAGAAGGTGCCACTGTTTTGTTCAAACTTTAAGCCCTAGGGTGTGAAAAGGTTGCTTTTCTCCCTTTCAGATGTAACTATTTTGTTTGATTTTGATGCTTGATCTCTGTTTAGCTCACCCTATACTTACCTGGGCAGGTGGTAGGTTCCAGTTAGGTGAGGCTGAGAAGGTAAAATGCCATTTGCTGGACAAAATTGCAAATGGCATTTTACCAAACAAAATTGCTTCAGCTTAATTTTTGTTGAATTTCCCAGGGTCTGTTTCAGTAATGTTCTTGTTAATAAATGCCTCCTGCTCCTCCACCTGCTTCTTCAACATTCCCTTTAAAGTTTTCCGGTGCCAAGCAACATCATCTGCCCTTTATATGGGGTGTTGGCATGGCATATAAGGGTGTCGTGATCATGTTATAAAGGATTACTTTCATATTATAGAAGTTAACTGTAGACACTCTTTTAAAACTGGTATTTGGATTAGAATTTGCCTGAAGTTATGTTCATATGAAGCATGCAGAAGAATGTGGTACTGATGTTAGTCTCATTAAATGATTAAGAAACAGATGGGGCTGTGTTGTGTGGAATGAACCTGAACTCCTATTGGATGAGAGGTGGACACATCAATAGCCACTTGCTATATTTATGATTTAATTTGTATTTGTTTTTTTCATTACCTCAGCAGTGTAGGGTGATTGTGTACCATGTTGGTAGATCCAGCTGTCGTCAGTAGAGTTGGCTGAGGTTGTGTTATGATACGCTGCTATTTTTAGGCACGTAACCAACTGAGGAGGTTTAGTATAGGCATCATATGCATGTAACTCACTTATTTTACCACTGTGTCTACAGCACCTGGCTCTTTAGAGCTAAGATGAGGCAGGTGGTCGGTATGTGGAAACTGAAACTATTTACTAACTAAAAACCTAAAAAACAGTAAACTACCCATTTTTATCTATGTTTCTTGCTCATTGTTTCGGCCCTTCAATATGGCCCACAGTCTCACAATCTCAATGAAAATTGAACATGAGAACCTTCAAGAAGGTAGGATTTACTACAGAGCTGTTGGATTAGACTGCATTAGTTTTAGGTAGGTGGCTCAAGTAAATTGACAACTGGGTGTAGTTAAAATCCAATAAAACACCAGTATAACTAATAAGATTCACAAAGATAGGATTTATTGCAGGGCTGTCATATTGGATTGCTTTAAACTGTAGAAGTGTACTTAATAAGCTGATCACGGAGTGTATACATTCATAGTAATGTTTGTAATTCACAAGTCTGTATGTTTCTTTGCATTAACTAACGTATAACTTTTATTTATTCTTACAGAGTCATTACACGAGAGCCCAGGCCAACAGCCCCCGCCCCATCATGACTTCATCAGGCCCCAACCCAAAAGGTTCCCAGGGGACGCTGGCCTCCCAGCAGCAGAGCCAGTCACAGCAAAGCCAGCAACCAGCCAGCCAATCACACAACTCGCCCGGTGGCAGTGGGCGGGAGCAGAGAGAGCAGCGCAACTCTCGCTCTTCCAGGAGGAAAGGATCAGATAGCAGTGTTCCAGAGGAGGACAAGGACAGGAGAGAAGAGACCACAGGGAGAGGTGAGGACAGTCACAAAAAGATTCTATATATACACGTTTATGGCAGTACTGCAATTTTAGTGATTACTGCAACTCTTCTTTTTCCATGGCAGAATGACTGGAATGCGTACTGTTTTGTTACAGAAACATTCATAATATTGGTCTCATTGTGTTTCCTCAAAAATAACACAAAACCTGCTACATTAAAGAAATGAATATTAATTTGACTCCTTTACGTGGTCATGAAAAGGTCAACCTGAATAGGAGTATGTTGTTATTAATGATCAAACTGTGTTTATTTTTTATTAGTGTCTTTATAATACAACTGTCAACAGTCGTTCTATGTGATGAGATCAGTTAGCTGTTGCTGTCCACAGTAGTGGCACAGTGGGTGCTATTATAAACATCAAAATTGGTTAAACACAGTAATTGGCAGTGTGTTTAAATGACTGAAAAAAGTGACCAGAGTTGTCTCACTGAAAATGATAGGCCACTAGTCCCTGTGGTATAGTTTTGTAGATAATGCCAGTATCCAGGAGGAAAGACAAACCTGTAATAAAACAGACAGTGGCAGCAAACAGTGGCTCATACATTGGCAAGTTTAGACTGCTAGTCAATAATGGCAATTGCAAGAAACAAAACAACAAGCATAATACTGTTTTCATTACAACCCCCCACCATAGTATGGTCGGCATCTTAATGTTTGCTTGATCATTTCACTGGAGAAGAGTCACCACTTGGTTGTCCTTGCTGAACTGCAAAAACACACAGTGCACACACCAGTGAAGTGTTACAGATAGGTGCTTCTTTGACCTTTGAGTACAGGCACCAACTTGCAGAGAGTACAATAACCACAAAACAACCAAGTTTCATTTTGCGAAGTAACTTACAGCACTTACTTTAAGAAGTTACAGATGGTATAATCTGCTGTCATCAACAATTGTCATTTTGACCAGAGAGAGTAAAGGTCAGGACCGGCTAAAATTATTTTGCTCATTCAAAAAATGTCCACAGGTCAACGCTAGACAAGTAGTCTTCATTTAGTTTTGTCTCTTTTTGGTCTTTATTTTATTGTGTAGAGTTGAGTGTTTTCATATCAGTGCTGCATTACATTGCACTTTGCTAATTGTCAGTTACCAAAGGAAGAAATGGAAGTCTCCACAAGGCAATAAGTAATATCCAAGAGAGGGCAGGTACATGCAGGAAGACCTTTGAGTGATGTCAGGCTGTTCTCACAGCTTTTGAATTGAGATGCAGAAACTTAAAATGACATTTTTAGATTTGAATTTATATCCATTTAGCCCTGTGAAGGGTAGCTCACACTGCACCTTCCAGATATGAAACACTGAAGTGCTTTTGGTTACCCTAGGGAATTTTTATTACTCCTAGTCAGTAATAAACAACACCACAACAGGGTATAAAAGCTACAGTCAACAGGATTCAAGTCAAGAATGAGGTGGATAAGATGGGCAGCAGAGAGAGTAATTTAACCTGTGTTTGACTTCTTTGTTTCTTCTTTTCATCTGCCCAGACTCCAAGTCAAAGGCAAAGCAGGCGGTGAACAAACGCAGGAAAGGTGAGGAAGATGAGAAGAAGGCAGGTCTAAAGAGGCTGAAGACTGACATGACGTCTGATCTGTCAGAGAGCAGCGACTCAGAAAACCCACATAACAAGAGGACCGCCCATTCCTCATGCTCCTCTTCCTCCTCATCGTCTTCATCCTCCTCCTCCTCCTCCTCTTCCTCCTCCTCAGAGCCTAACTCTGAGAACGAGCTAAAGACTCGCAGCAGTGATGTGAAACAAAGTGGTGTTTCCAAAAAGGAGGAGGACGAGAAGCTGCTGATGCAGGGCACCAAAATTAATGATTCCTCTTCTCTAATTGGTCGCCTGTCCCCGTGGGCGGAGCTTCAAGCAGCAGAGGACAGCAAGAAGGGCGTGGTTAAGGAAACAGGAAAAATGATAACGAAGGAGGAGGAGGAATTGGTCGCTGTAACACAGATCACCCAGTCTCCACGGCAACAGACGCCTCTGATGTCTGACACCGTCCAGGCCGGCATTATGGAGAGCAGCAAGAACACCATGAAAGGTACAGTCAACTGTACATATCACATATCATGTCATATATATGTCATAATTATCATATATGTGATAATTATAATTTAAGTTTAGTATTCTTATACTATAAAGTTTTTTTTTTTAGCGTCATCTCGATCCCAGACGCCGTTGTTATCCCACCTCCACGGCAGCAGCGTGATCGACATCACAGATGATGCCCAGGCAACGGTGCACCAGGAGAGTTCAGAGGCAGTGTCAGCGCTGCTCGCCTCCCAGAAGGCTGAGTCCACGTCCCTCTCACCTTACCTCCCCCTCAACCCATCTCCTGTCTCCTCGCCTCCCGTTCCTCCGTCTCCCTCTCCATCAGAAGGAGGCCGCAGGACGGATATTGAGCCTCCCATGCAGCAGCAAGGCATTTTGGGTGGCATTACAGCAGCCAGGAGCTTAGGCAACAAGATAGAGTTTGCTCCCTCTGAGGTCATCAGGTGAGAACAGAGGGCTTCAAATTGTGTTTAAGTGTATTTCAAGTCAGGTTCTGAATGTTACAACTCGCTTTTTGGATGTCCTGATATGATGACTGGGTGTCTGGTGTAGTTATTAGATGGACCATCTGGTCCCCAAAAGACCCCCAGATTTGATCTCTGTAACAGTCCCATCCAATTGTCCTTTAATAAGACACAGTATGTTACTCAGAGAGATCAGGTTGCACAGGTAATCATAGAACAAGTTTACATGCACTGTAGTAACCCGGTTACTGTAAATCAGCAGGTCAGTGATCAGATTTCTCCCTGCCCTGACCTTATTTTGGAACCATGGCTTGCCTGTTTTAACTGTTGTAGTGATGCAATACACCGCTTCGTGTGTGTGTGTGTGTATGTGTGTGTGTATGTGTGTGTGTATGTGTGTGTGTGTGTGAGGGCCGACAGTGCAGTGTGAATGCAGTTCTTCCTTCCTTTCCTGAACTTGACAGAATTTTACAAATAGTCAGATGCTCAGCGATTGGAACTGACTAATTCTGGAGGATCCTTTGTGTTTCAGTTTTAGTCCGAGTTTGGATGAAGTTATTTTAAATACAAAGATGCATTTGATGTGTGTCATGATCTTGACACTCTTTCTCTGTCTGAAGTCTTTGTCCTGCACAGGCTCACATGTAAAAAGCCAATTAGAAACCCATGTACATGTTTACATGGCTAAGTAATTCAGCTTTTGCGTGGGAAATCAGGTTTCTCTAGCCTCTTACCCTGATTTTAGAAACCACTGTTTCTTGTTTACATGACATTTTAGGAGTCACCTTATCAGAGAAAGCAGAGTGAGCCGGTCGCTCAAGTCCATGTAAACACACTGAGTCCGCCACTACCTCCATCTATGTTAAAAAAAATGAGCTGAATTTCATTTTTGTAGCACCAAAATGCCTTAAACAAATACATTTTTGCTTTGAGTATATAGAGGCTACCAAATCAGCAACAACCAGTGAAAAAATGTCTTAAAATTGAGATCGTTTCCCTTTTTTTTTTTTACCAATTTTGTTCAAAAATACATGACTGAAAAATATATGAATGGCTAATTTACAAACCCTAACTTTAAACAAAACTTCACATTCACAAGAATGAAAATAACAAGCATTTATGTGGTCACAGCTAATAAGTGAGCACTTTGTTTTATGCACACACGTTCAAATGTGAGAAATTATTCATGATTGTAATTTGAATGCAATTAATTTTCCCTCATCAAATGAGGCAATGATGAAGGTTTGATTGTATCATCTTTCCAAAATTAAAATGGAAAATATAGATCATTTTGTATGTACACATGTAAGAAAAAAAAATGTCTGTGCTTTTTTCAGGCCTGTCACATCGATGGCTGAAAATGTGGTGCTGATGGAGAAGGAGAAAACGATCCTTCCTCATCATCTTCTTCATCATCATCAACAGCAGCAGCATCAGCAGCACACACAACAACAGCAACACTACACATCCATCCACCCCGGCATTAAGAGTCCATCTCTGTCTGAGGAAACGAGAAAACACCCACAGCAACAACCATCCCCCCACAAGATGAACACAGTCCTCCCCCATGACTTAGCCAAATCCAAAATGAGCCCCAACCCAAACCCCAACCCAGCTCAGCTCGACTCACTGAAACAGAAACTCCAGCACCCCAACAACTCTCAATGCCATCCCTACCCCAACACAAACCCGGTTGACTTTCTCAAGGCTAAGCCCCACCCAGGCCTGCTGGACATCTCCAAACCTAAACCCAACACCTCCCCAGAGGTCTCTAAACATAAAATACCGAGGTACTCCGATACCTCTCCACCCCCGACAGGCCGCTTGTCCACTAAAGTAGAAATAGCTGAACCTCCGCGATCTGGTTTCAAGCCTGTACCGGCGCGGTCGGAGTCTGGTGGAGTCTGTGCAAACAACAGCAGCACCAAGAGCCCTCTGATCATCGATAAGAACGAGACCTTCACTGTTTACAGGGACCCGGCACTGGTCCGCTCAGACGCTGAGAATTCTGCCTCTGCCACCGTTTCCTCCAACCACGTGGCAGCCTACCTTCATCCCCACTTGCACACCCTCCACTCCCCCTCCCCTCACTCCCCCTGCCTTACACCTGCGTCCCACCCCCACGCCACCTCCCACCTCCTCGCCCCTCCTCACACCTCTGCCCTACCTCACCCGCACCTCTTACCCCCAGGGGTGCTCTCGGCCATGCCTCCTCCCACAGCATCTCTACTCGGGGGTCACCCAAGGCTCGACTCCCCCGGCGGGTTGGGCCACCTTGCCCTTCCTCACCCGTCAGCCGCACACCAGCAGCAGTTCCTACAGGTCAGATATATGACACGCCGTTTAAAGCCGCACTAGCAAAGACTGTAAAATCCAGCTCTTCAGGTTGAGGTGGGGGGAAGGGCAGATGGGATGGGAGGAGAGTAATGTCACCTCCCCTCCTAATTTATCCAATAAGGATATGATAGTTTGAGACTGAACATTATTTACACCATTATCTCAAAAAGAACATATATTAAAAATGTATCTTTGTTTCCAGGGTCAGGGTCCCCCTCCACCCCCTCTACTAGCCCAGGCTCACAGTGGGGCAGCAGGGCTGGGCCTATACCCCATCCTCTGGCAGTATCCCAACGGAACACCAACCTCCTACACGCCAGGGCTCAACCTGCCACCCACAGCTAAGTGGGTCCACCCTGAAAATCCTGTCACCGTTAATTCCGAGGCCTCTCTCAGAAGGGTAGGTATAGCACAGGAAATGAAGAACACAAAGGCTGTGAGGTTTACTAATTCCAGTCCCAAATTCTGACCCTCTGACCAGGGAGTAGCTGTTGTGCCAAGTTATCACGTAGAGCTTCTATGTGCTTACTCAGCATTTACCACCACTGGAAATCAAAATTTAGCTGGAAATCGGAACACTTGATGATGACTTTTCATGACACTGTCTGAGTTGGTCCATTGACACTGAGTGAACAACTGAACCTGCGGGCTCATACAATTTTTATACAAACAGAATCAGAATCAGCTTCACTGGCTAAGTGTGTTTACGCATACAAGGAATTTGACCTCAGTTTCTAGTGGCTCTTAGTGAGGGATGGGTCATGATTTTCGAATTTTCGAATAGTCTTTAAATTATGTAATATTCGAAGATTCGTCGAATAGTTCCCAGTGATTATCGAATAGTATTTTTGCTTGAAATGCCCATCCCTAGCTCATAATGTACTTCCACACAGTTACCAGAACCGTGTTCAGGAAGACACATAGACATACAGCTACACAAGGACAACAAAGCTGAACAAAGATTAACTAACACAAACATGTGAGTCTGAAAATGTACAGTAAAGTCACTCTGGCCACTGTCTGCACTCATTAGGTCTGTCCTCATTATTGGGATGTAGAGCCACCTGTATAAACACTCTGTATTTGTTATGTATTAATTCCATGTAAAGGATAATACACGCCAAGAAAATAGCAGGCTGGGGGTTCTAGGCCTCCATGTAGTGAAATTTTACGTATGTGTACAGGTTGAAGTGGATTATCCCTCAGTACTCAAAATGTGCGTATTGTTACACTTTCAAACTGAAACCTATCACTTTCACTTTACTACTCCAACAAGGAGAAGCCTGATAACAGCTGAAACTAGTAACCTCACAGCTGTGAGCATTACAGCGCTGATGAGGACACTTGTGTGTTTATCTGAAAATAATCCACACCCTCCAGCCAATTGGAACTGAGTGTCCATGATGTAAGACAAAGTTGTTAAATGAGCATGCGGGTGTAATTTATGGTGACATACTTTAGCTTGACCATGTTTGTGTTTGCACTTTTTTGCAGTTGCATTTTTTGTACTATCACATGTATGACTACCTTTTCTGTGTCTTTGGATTTTACATTGTAGTTTATTATTTCATTGATGTTTGTATCTCTGTGTGTGTGTGTTGTGTGGGCAGAACACAGCCAGTCCGTGGCTGCACCAGGCTGCTGGTAGTGCTGGTGATGGTCTGGGTTTGCTGAGCCACGTCCCCGTTCGGCCAGCCAGTGCCGACGCCCACCGCCCCCCTGTCAAGATCAACACGCACACAAGCCCTCCACTTTCAAAGGCCAGCATGGATGTTCATAAGGAGTGAGTAGAAAGACCAGTAACATGTAAAGTTTTCCAAGATGCTGGATTGGCTAGAGCCAAGTTAGCCCTGCAACGCAGACAGGCAATGCCAGGTCAGTCAGATGAAGTGTGCAATGCAATATTAAAGCAGTTCAGACAGCATACTGTTCATTCTGCAGCCTGTGCTCTCCTTATGTAACCACCGACC
Organism: Oplegnathus fasciatus; assembly: GCA_003416845.1. NCBI lineage: Eukaryota > Metazoa > Chordata > Actinopteri > Centrarchiformes > Oplegnathidae > Oplegnathus > Oplegnathus fasciatus. Next base: position 1,665,902 of record NTHP01000052.1, read on the forward strand.
ATTATTTAGACACCACTGAATACCCATACAAACAAACACACAGCATCACAGAGGAAACATCACACATCACTCGTCTCTCTCATTAGCCTAGTTATGTCATGTTCATTTAAATCTGCTGAACAGGCAGTAATACCATGATACCCTGCAGATGACCTAAACCTGCCTGTTACCTAAGTGAGGTTTGACTTTCATATATCCACAATAATCACTCACATACTTCTGCTTTTCAGTTCTTTTATTTGTTCGTTTATTTGCTGAGTAATATATGCATTTGATTTAGATTATTGTTAGGTTACTGCAATAGATTATTATTGCAGTGGGCTGCTTAAATTGACAGTTATAACTGTGAAAAGGATTTTCACATGCTCTGCAGGGTTCTGTCCTGGTCCTGGAATTTCTGGAATTCTTGAAAATTTTAGAGTCAGGATTAGATTTTATGGGACGTAGATAGAATAACAAAGACAGGAAAGTAAAGCATGAACAAACCAGAGTGGAATAACTTTTTAGACCAAACAAATGTCTTAAATTAGCTCCCATTTCCTGTTTCAGTGTGTTTAAATATATGTTGAAACTTTGTGAAATGTAATGACTTGTTAAATGTTTGACTTGTCTGTGTGCAGAGATGTGGATAAGAAAGGCTTTGTGGACCCGATCAGGACGTTGACATTGGCCCAGCTGAAACAGGAGCAGACAGACAGGAGTCGAACCCCCACAGGGAAAGACATCCACCTGCACCGCCTCTACCTAGACCCCCACAGCAAGGCTCGCCTAGCAAACACACAGGTACACTACTCCACTTAGATATTATTATTAGCAGTAGTAGTATTAGCACTAACATTTACACAACATGTTCAGGCTGAAAATTCTTACAGATAGATAATAGGTGAATGAATTTAAAAATGGCTCCTCTTAAATATGAGCGTATTTTTTAATAGATAAGCCCGAAGAAATACTTATTATGCTATAAAGGGGATTCACAAACATTTGTAAAAATAAAATGGATAAAAATAACCACACCTACATGAACTAAATACAAAAAAATGATACATGTGCTTATACACAGGCATCAAATTTACTGCTGCTATCTATAGTGTCTTTATTAATATGGCATCATTGTATCTGTCTGTATGGTGGAGTGTGGTTAAAAATGGCTCCTATATTGCAAAGGATCTCTCTTCAAACTTCATAGTCATACCTGTCTTGGGTAACAGTGATCTCTCCCTTCAAACTGCAGATGGACACCACTGACTTGTTGGCATTCAATGTTAAATTATCAGCCCCATATATTGGTCTACGTGTAAATCATATTACCTCAACGTTGTAGCAGGAGTGCTGCCTGAAAATTAGAAAACCAGTCCTTAACAACGTTTGCATTTTCTTTCCCAGGATGCAGTTCAGGCAGCAGACCGAGCCAGTAAATACAAAGAGGAGAATCGGCAAATCCTGAAAGAGAGCATCGAGGTCGCTCCCTTCACCGCTAAGATCCAGCGCTCCAGTGACCCTGGGATGGACAGGGACAGAGAGAGAAGCAGAGATCCAGCCTTCCCTGTCCGGATACCAGCTCTCGCCTCCCCAAGCCCCAAGGCCAGCCATGCCCATCCCCACGTCATCCAATCAGAAAAGAGCAACTACTTCACCACACTGTCCAACAGTGTGGTGAATGAGCCTCCAAGACTTTACCCCTCCAAGGAGCTCAGCTCTTACTATGAGAAAGTGTCCGCCGGAGCTCCAGGGGTTGTGGCCAGTGTCGGGGCTGCTGTGCCAAGCCAGGGAGCTCTGTCCCTGGGCAGCTACAGCTCTAAAGCTTCCCTCTCCAAGCCCCCTCCCCTTATTAAGCACCAGCCAGAGGGAGGAGAGGGTTTAGCAGGGAAAATCACTGAGCAGCTCAGCCAGCAGGTGACACTAGTCCAACAGCAACATCAGCACCACACAGGTATAGACAGGATAGAACGCCGCAGCCCTGCCATTTCTCCTTCCTCCTCCTCTACATCTTCCTCTTTCTCCTCAGCCCCCAACCACCATCATCACCACCACCACCACCAACAGCAGCAGCAACACCAGCTCAGGGCAATGCCATCTCTCCACCGAGCGCCTGTCTTCCATCCGCCTACACAGCACGCGCTGGAACGCAAAGAGGCTGCAGAGCGAGAGAGGGAGCGGGAGAAGGAAAGAGAACGAGAGCGGGAGAGAGCAGGTTATGGTGGACGCCTGTCTCCACCAACCCTCACACCCATCCAGCCAGTTAGCGTAGCGGCAACTGGTAACAAAACATCAGCGGAGCAGCAGAAGCCCCCCACGCTGCTGCCAGAACTCAGGGACATCAAAGGTCATGGAAACGCTGCCGCTGTCACCCTCGTGGCCTCAACCATCAGTGGGGAGATTATGACTTCATCTACAGACGGGTGGAGAGGTGGAGACATGATTCAGGAAAGAGGAGGCTCATTCTCTGGAGAGAAAGGAGTGGGAGTGTCAAGGGTCAAGCCCCAAGCCGCAATGGCATCAGTCATTGTGCGTCCGTCGACATCTATTAAGTATGACAGTCCTGTTGGTGCTAACAAATCTGGTGCTTTGATCCATAAGGAGCTCCCCCAGGGGAGGTTCTACCCATCCAAGCTTCAGGGGGAATGTCCTAGACTAGGGGAGAGTGTTAGAGAACCTGGAGCTGACAGGGTTATCCAACCCAACTCCAACCTGGACGACATGTGTGTCCAGTATAAAAAGACTTCTTTGCGTGGCATGCAGGGAACTATGGGAGCCAGTACCACAAACTCTGTGTGCAGGACTGCCATTTCAGCTGCATCAGCTTTTGGTGTACAGATGAAAAGTGGGACATCCATCCCTGAGCTGGGCTACTCAGTCTCAGCTCGGGAGATTTCAGGCCATAAAACTGGCATTGGTGGCTGGGTACTCAGCCACTCAGGACTAGGAGAGCACCAGGAGGGTTTAGGCTCACGCACCACATCTCCAGGGGGGTCTCTGCCTCCCCCTAGTCCAGCAGGGACACCCCATCCCAGTCCAAGCCTCACCCCAACACCTAGCTCAGTTTCTGGCTCCAGTCAGCCTTACTCCCCCTCCTTTGTCCACCTTAAGAAGCACAAAGCTGCCTTGGCTGCAGCCCAATCCAGAAGCAACTTCTCCATTACTCCCACATCCATCACAACTGGAAACTCCTCCCTAACTGTGGATTCAGTTGATAAAACTCCAATTCACAACGCGTCTCCTCCACCTTCCTCCAGCCAAGCCTCAATATCCTCGGTCGACAGCAGTAGTAGCAGCTCGGCAAGCGGGAGCACAACACCAGGCAAGTCCAGTCCCCTGCCTAACGGCCATGCCTCTGGGTCAGCCTCAACAAGCAGCGGGCAGTCCAGTAACTACCACAAGCTGAAGAAAGCCTGGTTAACCCGGCACTCAGAGGAGGACAGGAACACAACTGCCACTACAAGCTCCACCAGTACTAAACCAGAGAAACTGCCTAGCACCACCACCAGCGCAAGTAACACCACAGCCATGTCCGAAATGATCAAACCTTGTACTGTCAATCTCAGTGCCTCCACCTCCAGTGAGGTGGAGATGAGCAAAGACACTGGAAGCAAAGTCGAGAGAGAGAGGCAGCCGGAGGAGAGGGTGGGAGGAGCAGCAGGAGGAGGGGAGGAGAGGAAAGCAGCTCCTCCATCAAGACGTGGGAACAAACGACCATACGAGTCCGGTTCAGAGAGCGGGGGAGATGACTCTGACGCCAGTGAGAGCAAAATGGAGGGCAGAGCCAAGCGTCAGCCTAAACCGACCTACAAGAAGAAACAGAATGATATGGCCAAGAAGAAAGGAGACAATGAAAAGGAGGAAGATGACGTGAAGCCCAATGGCATCTTCAGATCAGCCAGAGAGAAGACTAAACTCAAACTGGCCAGTAGCAGTAAGTCTTACTGTAGACATTTACTGTAGCACTGACAGTCTTTTCTAAGTAGTTTCCCAGGCAACAAGATTGAACGCATTAATGGAAGTTAAAGGATAATGCTGGTAATATTCTGTACTTTTGTTATTGTTAACAAATCTCATTCAAAGACTCCAACAGTGTTTCAGTCTCTTCTTTACTCTGTGGCTCTCAGCTCCTACTGAAGACACAAATCTTTACAAACAGCTCCAAATATATAATTTCTTTTTTTTTAAAAGGCTCAGTAATTCCCTAAAACAGCTGCTCACTGTAATTTTTAAGAAATATTATGCAAACAAGAAGGAGTGGTGCATTTGTTGGGGACTATTTTCAGTGGTGGATTAATCCACAGTTGGTGCTCCAGCAAGTATTTCTGGCAGCAGGATGGTGTGTGTGGGACTGAGTCAAAATAAAGTACAATGTGTGTGTTCATGGTGATGAAGGAACATGTCACCTAGTGCAGTGTAATAATAGTGTGGCTCACTGATGCGTTTTTAATCATTTTTGAACAACAGTAGAGCTCTGTGGCTCAGAGGAAGAACATATTTTGGGCTTCGATACACACACCAGTGGCAGTTTGGGTCTGCTCTCGGGATTTGTTGACAATAAGAAAAAAGTAGAATATCACCAGTCTTTGGCTGATGCAGGGAGTCAATATGTGGCTTTTTATTTTGACGACAGGCTCTGTATCCTCCATATCGCCCCGATGGCCCCTGTTTGAAGCAATCAGTTCATGTTTATTGCTTGTGAAGCAAAGCAAAGAACTAGCTTATTTATTGAGACCTCTTGGTTAAAGGACACCAGCGTGTGGCAATTTAACTTCATCAGAGCACTGCAACAGAGCAGCAAAAGCCCTGAAGGTGTAGGACGAAAGGCAAACTGCTGGAGTGCCAGTTAAGATCAGTCCAGAGTGGAATGGTTAGCTATATCATGTAGGTTTCCGAAAACCAGATTCGAGGCTTATTAAATCCTTCTATACCTGAACATTATCTGGGTGAAAGACCAACTTATTAACTGTTATACATATTATACTGACTACACCTACACAGTATGTCAAGATGTGTCACTTTTTACCCTCATAAGCTTACTTTTAAGTATTCTCAGAAGGAAGATTTTACATATTTGGGAGTGTGAATGGAAATGTTCTTGGTTATTTGAAGCCAGAAATGTCTTTGATGTTTTTTCCTGTCTGTGTTGGGATGTTTTTAATGTCTTTGAAACCAAGGTCATGAGCAACTTTTTATTAATCTCATAATAAAATGTAGGTACTGTAAATGACTTAATAATGGGCACTCTTCTCAGATGGGATCCCCCGCTCCGTCCTCAAGGACTGGAGGAAGGTGAAGAAGCTGAAGCAGACAGGGGAGTCTTTCCTGCAGGATGACTCGTGCTCAGAAATTGGACCCAACCTGCAGAAGTGTCGGGAGTGCAGGGTGATCCGCAGCAAGAAGGGCGAGGAGCCTGCACATTCCCCTGTCTTCTGTCGCTTCTACTATTTCAGACGGTAAAACTTTGACTGACTTTACATTTGCTTCCGTTCTCTTAGTTTTTCTGACATCTTCCTTAATTCTGATGGTTTCCTTTGCTATAACTGTTGGACATAACTACACTTACAATTGCACACATTCACCCTACATACATTATTCTTAAAGATCCTGTGGGATCCTAAACCCTGTGTTGCTACAACTGTGATAAGCCCCCTATTCCTAATTAAACACATGTCTGTGGATGCTTTGCTCCCTTCTTGCCCGTCAGGGACTAACAATTGCTCCATGATGCATTGTCATGCATTTACTTTCACTACGGTTTTCTGTAAAGAGAGCAAGCCTTGGAGCTCTTGTTTAAGAGAGCTGCATATCAAAACAGAATGACACAGATGGAGAGAGGACAGGAGAGAGGAAGGAAGGTCTGTTTTCATCAGAAATCCTGCCCTAGCTACAACACATAGATTATTAATCATATGGCTTGTGCAGTATGCACTGCCTCTATCTGTGTTCCTCTCTCTCAAACTTGCACACATATACACACACACATACACACACACATACACACACACACACACACACACACACACACACACATACACACACACTTGAGTTGGATAAGCAGCAGCAGCTGCAGTCTGGGGTCTAACAGGGTAAATCTGCCAAAGAGGATTTTCTGCTCTATAATCTTTTCCTCACTGCAGAACTGCTGCTGCTGCAATCTCTGTCTCCCCCTCCCCTTCTCTGCATCTACACTTCTAATTCTTGTTCTCTCTCACCCTATCTCACCTCCTCCCTGTCTGACCCAGTAGACTGGGATTTCATAAACATTCACCTGAGCTGACTGGGTTGTTCAGGGCACCATAGACGATGGTGGTTTTACAGAGAGATTGTGAGATTGTGATTACTGAGTGTAATATACTGATGAAGATTACTAATTTGGATATTATATACAGTATATGTACATTTATATCAGCAATAGGTTATGCTGGTTATGATGCATACATATGATAAAGAGGACACTTGTAGTTATATAGTGTTTGCAGCTGCTATCTCCACTCTATCCTTTGAATGTGCAGCAGGAGTAAGGATTGTTGGGAATGTGTTTTCTCTTTTCTTTAAATATGTGTGCTGTTGTCCTGCCCTTCGCATCTCCCCACCAAATCTCTGGTCAACAAATTTATACTCAGCATTTTCTGGTGTTTACACCTAAGTCATAATCAGTCAGGCATAATAATCTGTATTGGACAACTTCAGAGTGGTGATGTGAGTAGATAAACTAAGGAGCTACATCCAGAATTTACCAGCATTTGACGGGTGACTTTTTTTAAATCTGCCTTTCTGACAGCAGAATGTGTTACTTTGCCTTTCTGATTTTGTGAAGCAAAAGCAGCTTTTCTAGTATATCAGCACTGTGAGGGCTTCCCTACTCCAACTGCGATTTAAACAGCATGCAAAAATGTTATGTGGTGCAAAAGAGGCTTTCAGTCGTTTCCATCATGCTGCATGAGTCCAACATAATACGTTTATTATCAGGGTGTCCCCAGTGGTCATGAAGGCTGCTTATCATATTTTCTACCTTTGTTACCTTTACTGGACAAACTGTGTGCTAGTAACCTGTTTCCTCCCATCCAGGCTTTCCTACAGTAAAAATGGAGTCATCCGGATGGATGGCTTCTCCAGTCCGGACCAGTTTGATGATGAAGCCCTGGCCCTGTGGGTCCCTGGGGTGATGGAGGAGAGCCACCTGGACCAAGCCACAGCCAAGTACATCCTCAGCTTCATAGGAGACAAGTTCTGTCAAATGGTTGTGACTGAGAATACTGCAGCCACCTGGGTCAAGAAGGATGGTAAGGTGTCTGAAAAAATGGCTGACGTTTTGATTAAATAACCCAAACTGTGTTTGAAATTGAACCCGTTTTGTGTGTGTTTCAGCCAAACTGGCGTGGAAGCGAGCAGTGAGGGGGGTGAGGGAGATGTGTGATGCCTGTGAGGCAACACTCTTCAACATCCACTGGGTTTGTCAGAAATGTGGCTTTGTTGTCTGCTTGGACTGCTACAAGGCCAAGGAGAGAAGGAGCTCCAAAGGTCAGTTGTGTGTATGTTTGGACTGATAAGAGCTAAATGACAGGCCAGACGAGCGGGCTATATGCACTCATTACAGAAATGGCTTGAATCTCAAGCCAGTAAACTGACTGGTACCAGTCGAGCGTGGAATAAATCACACTTTTAAGGTAGCTTCAGAGGTCATACAGCAAGTCAAGTTCACTTATTTCTTTAGAAAGTACTTTTTGTACTTTACTTCTCTTTTTTTACGTGTCCTGGCTAGGTTCAAATTCCATGGTTTTTGCTCCTGGCAATACAGGTGGCAGTGATGCATCAGACCCCCAAAAAAATACATAAAATCTGAACCTGAACATTACCTGACAAATACTTCAGAATTGACATCCAAACTAAATGGGAACTGCTGATCTGAAGTTCTTGTACCTCACTTGCTGCATGCAAACATGGATTGGATAACAAACATGGAACATGGATAACAAATAAACAAGTACAATTTCCTACATAACCTTTCTCCAAGTAACCTGGTTTCTTTTGTGCATGTAAACATGTAAACATACTGCGTGTATATGCAAGCTTCCTCTGTTAGTCAGTTCAAAATGTAAATGTAAAGTAGTGAGTAAGTAAGTGAATGCACCAATGTGGAACTGAACAATATTGTTATTCCTTTACACATCAGCCTGGAGTCATTTTTACTGACCGTAAAGAACTAAACATCATAGACATCCTCAGTTTGCTGCACATTTCTGTAAGGCAATACAGTGTCTGTGCGGTAATTGTTTTTGTTTTTAGTAGTGTGTGTGTGTGTGTG
>NTHP01000052.1:1675205-1690284 GCA_003416845.1 Oplegnathus fasciatus
AATAAGTATTTTCAAATTGTTTGCAATTTACTGGGTTAAAAGTTTTTGATATAAGATTAATTTATAGACTACATATCACGGATGTATAAATTAAATATTCAAACCTCAGCTGGAGTTAGATTGACCACAGCAACACTGTTGACAGCAACAGTGATTTAATTCCATGCAGCATTCTTCCGACTTCGTTTGATGCCACTTTTCAGGCCGCCAAATAAAACTAGTTGGTTCAATTGAACTTGTGACGTTAGCGTTTCTATCTCCAGGTCGGAGAAGTTCCTCTTTTTGGCCGGATTACGTTTCTCTCCGTCGTAAACTCTAGAGGCGAGGGGTCTAAACAGAGAATATATAGGGGCGTGATATTTAAATGACGATTGTTTTCAGCCGCCACATTTATCAACGTCCGATCATTCTTACGCTGGGATTGGTGAGATACGAACGTTTCATGAATCACATGTGAACCCCGTCGTAACATGATTTCTGCACTCGGATCTGTGCTGGTTTCTACGCTAGATTGATAAATGGGGGCCCATGTCGCTGCAGTAATGCAATAACTGTCCCCACATCCCTACTGACTGGATCATGTTCCATTTTAATTTTCCCTTTAAACATTTTTCCTGAAATGTTTCAATTTTGCTGCATGTTTTTGATGTTTCAGTGCTGACAGAGTTGGTGACGTCCATGCACTCTCTGAGGGAAAAACACAACATCAAATCCCAGTGTCCCTGCACCAACAAACAGAACCTCCTCACCAAACTACCAGCCACCAACGGACTCTCACAGGTACTTTGAATTATTCCAATTCTTAGGTTAGGACACTGTGTGTCACAATTATTTATTATTGTTTTTATAATTACCTAATATGTTGTTTGGGATTTCCCTTAAATGACACTATACACACTGTGTGTGGATTTCTAGAGGTCCACAACAGACATTATTCTGAGTAGAAGAGTTATTGAAATGATATTAGGTCCTAAGTGGAACGAATGGCAGATTGACTCAATTTAAGCCTTTAATTCAACCAACAGGGCAAAATTGTAACTGATGAGTCTCCCTGCTGGCAGTTGTGATGTTGTTGCTCTAATGTGCTGTTATTCATTCTGGAGCAGAGGGGTCAAATGAAACCAATAAACTGCTAAAATACCAGTACACTCATGTGCAAAGGAAGTTATGCATTTTATGTTTTCCATTTTATTTGATATGGATACATGCAAAATAAGCAAAGGAGCCATGGTCAACTTGTATAATAAGCTGCACTTGTCAGTGTTCTGTTAGCCTTTAACCCTCACCTTTCTCTGCTAGGTTCTGCAGAACGTCCTGAACCACAGTAACAAACTGTCTCTGGTGAAAGCTGAACCGGGCTCTGACCAAGGAGGAACCAAGGCAGAGACTAACGGAGGAGGTGGTGGAGGAAGCAGTCCAGGCAGCGATGCAGGAAGTGCTCCTGTCACCCCACCAGAGTCCCAGTCACCTCTGCACTTTCTGGCTGACCTGGCAGAGCAGAAATCCAGGGAAGAAAAGAAAGGTGAGGGGAAGGGGAGCTTTGAGGAGAGTGAGAGAATTGTATAGTGTTATGTTGTTAAGTTTAGAATCAGTACAGTTGTAATCATTCAAAAAGTCAAGTCAGTATGTTGGTGATTAGTGACCTCCTTTCCCCCCTGCCTCCCCTCCAACAGAAAACAAGGAGTCAGTGCCACTGAGTAAATCGGTGAAGGAAGACAAGGAGGGAGACAGCCTGGAGGTCCTGCAGCAGTGTAAAACCACCTCACTGGTGGCTAACAGTACGGAGCAGGGTTCCACACTCAGAGATCTGCTCACCACCACAGCAGGGAAGCTGAAGCTGGGCTCTACTGATGCGGGAATTGCCTTTGCACCAGTTTACTCTACTGCATCACAGGTACACAGATTGACACATGTAATCAAGGATTAAACATTATTGGTTTGGAAATGAATTGATTTGTCTCTGTTTCATCTGCTTTACTGCCTAAGTAAAGCATACCCCACCCTGAGTATGCTGCAGATCAAATATGTGTAATATATGAATGTGAAACATTTTCATTTTTCCCATCTTCTACATATTCTACATAAGCAGCAACAACATTACACCCATTGTACCACCTAGTCTTGTCAATGCACAAGACTTTCTTGAGAAACAAATCAGGTGTAACTGAAATATTGTTTTTCTTCTTTCTAAAGACTGGAAAAGGCGGGCGGACCATGCCCAATATCCTTGATGACATCATTGCTTCAGTGGTTGAGAATAAAATCCCCGCCAGCCGCCAGAACATCACCACCAAACTATCAATCAAGCAAGAGCCGGTCACCCCAGGAAACAACAACAGCAACCTCTCCCTTGCTGTTACTGACGATGCCAAACCAGACAGGAAGAAGGCAGCGTCCGTTACTGCAGCTGTGCCAGAAGAATCAACCAATCAGTATCCAGATATTTCTCACTGCTGGTTAAACAACAGACAGTTACTGTGGCTCAAAGATCACCGCAACCAGAACAACTGGAAGTTGTTCAGAGAATGCTGGAAACAAGGACAGGTACACATCAGTCTTACTAACAGTAGCAGCAGTAGTAGTCATAGCAACAGTACTGTACTAATAGTAATTAGTTAAGTCATTAGTGATAACAACAGCCATATGAATGGTTTTGTGATTTTCCAGCCTGTGTTGGTGTCCGGGATCCATAAGCGACTGAATGCCAGTCTGTGGAAAGCTGACTCCTTCAACCAGGAGTTTGCAGACCATCAGGGAGACCTCCTCAACTGTAAAGACCAGGTGGTGTCCAACTCCGGGATCAAGGAGTTCTGGGATGGATTTGAGGACCTCACCAGTGAGTTCATTTCCACTTGGTCTCACTGTTCTTGTGATGATGATGTCACCATGAACCACTGAGAAAGCAGTGATAAACAATTACTGATTCAGTCTAACTAAAGTCCTCTTACCTGTTCAGAGCGGCCCAAGTCCAAGGATGGAGAACCCATGGTCTACAGACTGAAGGACTGGCCATCTGGAGAGGAGTTCATGGCCCTCATGCCCTCAAGGTGCGCATATACACACTTTGCAGTTGAATTAACTTCTAATTTGCTAAAGATGCTAATGATAATTCAAATGCATTTCTTCAGCACAGGTCTTAAGATTCATAAATATGCAAAAGATGCAAAAGTGATTTTGAGCCCGTCTAAAAGTGGTGTTTTTGCAGATATGATGACTTGATGAAGAACCTGCCCCTGCCAGAGTACTCTGATCCAGAGGGAAACCTCAACCTGGCCTCCCACCTGCCATCTTTCTTTGTCAGGCCAGATCTGGGGCCGAGACTATGCTGTGCCTATGGTAGGAGAGAAATTAACAGCAGCAATGATTTCACTTCACCTGGCAACATTTATCATTTCAATTTCTTTAATTCTTTGTGCATGAATGCTCTGCTAATAAAAAATGAGTGAGGAGACAAAATATTTGATGGCCTCAGAGCTTAATTAGCGGATAGTAGTCAACCAAGTTGGAATCAGTTCTTGTAGCACAGCCCCACAAATCTGTCTTAGCTGATACATCTGCACCTGACAAACATCTGGATACTGGGTTTGACCTATTGGTGATTTGAACTATTGAGTAATTGTTCTCCTCAGATACACCTTGGGTGTGTTTACCCCTGGATATGTATGTAGTTGAGAATGGTGTGATAGTTGTCTGATCACTGAAGATTCCAGTTAATATCAAGTGGAGTACATTTTCTGTCTCTCTGCCTTTACTACTGTTACATCATGCACACCCTTTTAAGGTTGCAGTCCATCGTTTTATCAAGCTTTCATCCATATATTTCCATTCAAAGTGTTGTATGCAGATAGAATCCCCCTCTGCCCTTCTTCTTATGAATCAGTTGTTTGTCTCCTTGTAGGTGTAGCTGCGTCTCAAGACCAGGACTTTGGGACTGCCAACCTCCACGTGGAAGTCTCAGATGTCGTCTCTGTTCTGGTCTATGTGGGAGTAGCCAAAGGCAATGGAGTCCTGTCCAAAACTGGTAAGGCTTACTAGAGTCAGTTAAATCATCAACTTAATAAATGGGTGGACTTACATGAACGTTTTCTCAACTACTGTGTACAAGAGGGAAAGATGAAAAAAAAAACAATGAAGTGATGGGAGGAATGAATAAAGGGACGAGACTGAGTTGAGAAGAAGGTGTCAGACCTCGTCACCCTCTTAATCTAAATTCCAGTCAAAGGCATTGAGGTCCTATCCAATGCTGGTAGGAACATGTATAGGCTGCTTTAACACTGCAGATAAATACTGCTGCCTCCACTCATTGGGACGGCTGAATCTTGTGAAATAAACACACGTTTTGAGTTACAAGAGTGACAGCTACATCCTACAACCTTAGTGTGTACCTCAATATCAAAAGTTGCCTCTGACTCTTTTTAGTGTTGCCTATAGTCCCACCACAGCTCTCCTCCCCTCCTCCCCCACTCATCATAATTAACACCAGGAATCGCAGACACACTGACACTTGTCCTTGGAAATAGTTGACTTTGACACTATAATCTTTATACTGTATATACCGTGTCAAGCTGCTGCTTTAGGTGTGTATGGGTCTTTGTATTAGAGTGACAGAAATTAACAGTCTTCTCAACACACCAGCAAAAGTGGATGCTTAAGGAAGTGGATGCTTTAAGAACCACAACTGCAACCACAGTGGACATTGATGGAAGATAAATGAGAAGTTGATACACAATTGAAACACAAAAACACACCGGCTAGATTGCCGAAATAGGAGCCACTTCTCAGTTTCTTCTGGTGTTCTCAGTTTTAAGCCTTGCCTTGTTAGAAAACATAAACAACAAGACTCAGAATCAAGGAAATGTATCCAGTTAAGTCACTTGTTCAGCAAAAAGACTAAACATTGTTAGTTATTAGGTGAATATTTGCTTTCTTCTCTGTATATCATATTATTATGAACTGAATAGCTTAGGATTTTTGACAGTTTGGAAGAGCAAACCTGGAGATGGGTGTTGGATGGATTTTTGACTGACTAAACAATTATTTGACAAATTGGAAAAACAATCAACCCTTTTTTGAAAAAATTCTGATTTTATGCAGCCTCAGAAACATGAGTGTGTGTCCGTGTGTGTAGGAGTGTTGAAGCGTCTGGAGGAAGAGGATCTAGATGAAGGGGTTCGGAAGAGGCTCAAAGACTCCAGTGAGACCCCGGGAGCGCTGTGGCACATCTACCTCAACAGAGACATGGACAAAGTCCGAGATTTCCTGCACAAGGTCAGCGCATAACTGCGACAGCTTCAGATGAAAATGTAGACAACTTCGGTACAAATATTGACCTCACTAACACCTCCTTCTTCCTCCACTCTCCAACCACCACCTTAGCTCTGTAAGGAGCAGGGATTGGACGTGTCGCTGGACCAGGACCCAGTCAGAGAGCAGGGCTTGTACCTGAGCAGGAAGCAGCGTCAGCGGCTGCTGGATGAATACGGAGTTCAGGGTTGGACTGTAGTTCAATTCCTGGGAGACTCTGTACTTATACCAGCAGGGGCCATGCACCAGGTATATAGAATATTCACACATGCACACACACAGATCACCTCACTGGTAACACAATGAAAATATTTTCCCTCTTACTGAGATGTGGCGTACACTGGTTGTTTGTGTTTTTGTCAGTTATGGCAAACTATGAGGGCCATTTCAGGTGCATTCAGCTTCACATCAGTGGTTTTGAACTGGACTTGTTTAAAACTGTCTGAGCGCTCGTGTCCCATAAACTCCTTTTTAAAGCTATGTTGAGCCCCTGAACCCATATCTCAATTATTAAGCTGATGTCAGATATTTTTTCTAACTGTATGATGACCAAAACAATGAAAATAAGACCAAAGTTGTAAAAGCAGGCTTTGTCAGTGCTGAAAATCTGTCCTGTATATTTTGTGCCAAATTGTGTTTATGGAAACTCTAGTTTAATACATTGTAGTTTATTTTGACTCAATCCCACATACACCATCCTTAAATACTTACTGGAGCACCAAATGTGGATTCATCCACCGCTGAAAATAGTCCCCAACAAATGCAATATTTCCTCCCGTTTGAGTAACATTTGTTAAAAAATACAGTGAGCAGCTGTTTTAGGAAACTATTGAGCCTTTTTAAAACTGCAAGTATATATTTACAGGGTAGGGAAGTCAAAGTATTGGGAGACGAACTAACACATTGTTGGTTTTAGTCTTTTAATGGAATTTATTGAAAATAAGAAAAATATAGACAACACCTTATTCTTTAAATTATGTTTGATTGAGATGAAGAGTTTTTGACTCTTGTCATGTATCTTCACAGTGTCTTTAGTCTTTTTTTGCACATTTTTGCACCATCAGATGTCAAATCACATATAGTTTTCACTGAGTTCATATTGAACGTGTTTAAAATTTCACAAAAAAACAACAACCTCACAGTGCTGTTATTCATGTTTTCATTCCGTTTTTACATGCAAGATGACATGTTATGAAATTACACCAGTAACACCAGTCTGTTTCTGTCATGTTCCTGTTACCTGTCCCTTTGATTGCATCCAGCTATTATCTGAGTTCAGGGATCAGCAAAGTGTCCTCACATTCTCCCTCCTTCCTGTCTGTCAGGTCCAGAACCTCCACAGCTGCGTTCAGGTCATCAATGACTTTGTGTCCCCCGAACACGTGGCCAACTCCTTCCACCTGACCCAAGAGCTCCGGCCCAATAAAGAGGAGGTCAACTACGAGGATAAACTACAGGTGATGGACCACAGCCAAGAAGCTTTCTCTCAGAGTTTTTTATTAGATTATATATATTTATTTGACTAGTTAAAATCCTGTTAAGATTCCCTCTCACATTGACATTATTAGTGTTATTTTGGCTGTGCAGCTTAAGGCAACATCTGTCATCTCTGACACTGATTCAGAGCCAGCCTCTCTCGCCCAGCTCTCTCCTTCCTCCTGTCTCACTTGCTGTAGCAGCCTGCCTTTCACTTTTCTCTAGAGAATGTGTGGGGGTGTGTGTGTGTGTGTGTGTGTGTGCGTGCGTGCGTGCGCGTGTGTGTCATTATAAAATAAGGACAGACAGAATGGCAGAGTGAGTCATCATCAGCGATGTTCTCTGGACATCGAGTCCCTCTGCTCTGAATACACTCCACACACACTCATTCTCCCATAGACAGGATCGTAAATGAGGTGTGAGTCACCATCCATCTTCTGTCTGTGTGTGACTGTACTCTGGTGTTCACACTGACAGGCTGCATTGTCTGTGTGGTTCTACTCAGCGAGACAATGAGCAGCTGATCAGTGGAGGATAATTCTGTTGAGGAGCCGCAGTACAAACAGAGAATCATGTTCATTTAAAGCATGTCTACACTAAATGTTTTTACCTCACAGCCGTCAGCTGAAAAGTCCTGTGTCGTCATAACCTGAAATCATTTGACAGTGATTACATTACAACGATATACAACGATACACATGAGCAGTTACAGATGTGTAACTGGTGATGGAGGTGGAAGAGCCGTTGGACCAAATTTTGTTTCCAGAATCAATAAAAGGAATGAAAAATAATTGTTTCTTAACGAATCCCTGGTTCTTCTAAATTTGGAACTGGCTCCATCTTTGAACAGGTTTTCCATACCCAGTCTTACTGTCATCGACCTTTTACTCAGGGGTGACTTCTGTCTACACACTCCACCATTCTGCCTGACAGATAGTGCTGCACAGATGGTTTTTCTTGTGGCCGGTTGTGTTTCTGCAGAGGAACTCTGGAGCTTTGTCAGAAAGGATTCTTCTACTCGAGTAGTCCTGATGGTTGCAAACTTCTTCCATATTACAACGATGGAGCTCACTGTCTCCTGACAAGTTTCCAGTTTTTCAACATATTCTCCCCGGATCTATGTCTGTAGAGACACCTATAGAGAGTTTCCTGGACTTCATGTCATGGATTTTTTTTTTCAGTGTACTTTTTAATGTGGGAGTGTATGAAAACGGCTGAGTACTGTGTGTGTGTCTTTCTAAATAATGCCCACTCATTGGCAAGTGCACTCAAATCACACCCTAGATAGATAGATCTCAAGAATGGTGAAAGAAAACCAGCCTGTATCTGAGCTCAGTTGAAAGTGTCACACTGAAATCAAGTCAATAACACAAAAATGTCAACTGAGCAGAGCTGCTGCACTTTAGAAAACAACCAAGACGTCGACCTGCTCTACAGTATCTGCAGCTCCTCTTCTGATGTTGTTTATTGACAGGCTGCTCTGTAGGTAAGAGTGTCAACACTGAATCTCATTAGCGGTGTCATTGTCAATCAGAGTTGACCTCAGCTCTCAGTTTACATCCTGCCTCGTTAAAGACTGGAGTCAAGCCAACAGTGATAAAAAAAAAGTGATATGACTTTGACTATCAAAGGAGGTATTCATCTAAACTTTAAACACTGAGATGCAGCTTGTGTTTCTGGTTCTTTGTTGTTTGTGTGTGTATTTCTTTTCCCCCACAGTTAACTGTAGGATGTACGTATATGGTTAAATGTCAGGTTTTAGTGTCAGGCCCTCAGAATTGAAGAATACGAGCTTCTTTTTTGAAGCTACTGTTGGACCAAACAATCACACAGGGAGAAAATATATAGTATGCCATATTGCAGGATACCTACAGTATCTGAGTAAGTGAAGAGGTGGATGCAGCCTTAAGATTACAAAATGATGTTTCACAAAGTAGGAAATTTAGCTTTCAAAGTGTGGAAGTTTGTGTATAAACTATCTCAAAGGGTAGGTTCCCTTCCTAATTTGCTTCCAATGTAAGTGATGGGGGACAAAATACCCGCTTTGTGTTACTGCCCCTCCACTGCAGCTCAGCAAGCAAGCACTGTCTGTGGAAACACAAAGAGGTAGAACTCTGGAAGATATCCACTTGATTTATGTAACTCAGACTGCAGAAGCCTAATTTTTGCTTCAGATAAACTTTTGAATGCATTTTTGCACACAACGAGGACGAGATCTCTTAATGGCCGGTGTGAACGGGAGGAACAAGCACAGCAAGCAAAACCGGTTTCTGTGTTCATGTGGGCACCTGACTGTTGTTTTAAGATAGACTTGAAGGATCGTGAACCTGTCTTTTAAACATTAATACTGTGTGTTCAGTTCTGATTCACAGCACGTGGTACATAGTTTTCGGTTGAGGATTGAAATCTGAGCTTTTGTTCCAGTAGCATGCACACCAACCAAAACACTGACATTAGTAATGAATCTGTTGTGGAACAAGTGCAGCTGTGAAAACTCTTTCTCCTCCTCCTCATCCTCAGGTGAAGAACATCCTGTACCACTGTGTAAAGGAGGCGGTGAGCTCCCTGAAGAGGGGTAAGTCTGAGGAAGACGACGAAGAAGAGAACTCATGACACCCCCTCGGCCTCGTCCACACCTTGCAGAGAGGGACACGACTCCCATCAGCACCTCACTCTCCCTTCTCCCACCTCCTCTCGTGGAGGACTGTGTCACGTGACAGCAAGAGGTGGTCAGGTCAGAGCTGGTCATGTGACCCAGGGGACCTCGCGGTGTGAACTGCGCCTGCATCACACATCCAGGTGGCCGGTGAAAGGCACACCCACCTCCATCATCACCCCAAACCTTCAGTGCCAAGAGGAGACAAACACAAGACCAGAGGGGCCACTGGACTGACAGGGATTAAACCTCAACTACCACACCTCATAGGTGCTTCATAGACTCAGAACACAGGGAGGACAGAGGAATTCTGGGAAGCAGCGTGTTGGTCGAGAGCCTTATAAAAGCCACTACGCTGGAGTGAAACAGCACTACAAGCCTCCACTGAAACAAAATTGAACTCTTTAGTTTGACTGATGGTGCATTTTGCTAAGATCCAGTTTCCATGGAGACTCAGACTGTCCTGTAAGCTTAAGTTCACAGGTTTGATGGCAGCAGCAGTGGTGATGGAGACACGGCTGCTCTCTCACTGTAATCTGCTGTGGATTATAAAGGCCAGGAGGTTTGATCCCTGTCTGTAGCAGCGGCCCACACAACGTCTTGGACAAAAGATTTCGCTGATCACGACAGCATCACCAGCAGCAAGCAGCATCAGGATCAAAACTGTCATCTCTGCTGTTTAAAAATCAAGAAAAAAAAAGATTAGAGGGGGAAAAAAATGCATAACAGAAATCTCAGATGTTTGAGTCAGCAGGCAGTGAGCTCTGCTGCTCCCTCGTTTGTTGTTCCTTCTGTGATTTGTCTTTTCACGTCCTTTTTTTCTAGTTCTATCTGTCTGTTGCTGTTTCGTTCTTTATTTTCTTTTTCATATGAACATTGTTTTATTTCCTCTGTGAAGATGTATTTATTTTATAGCTCTATGATATGCGATGTTATTGAGAGAAAAAAGCATTAATGTAAATGTGACTTGTACAGTTTCTTTTTTTCTTTTGCTATGTGATTTTCAGTTGTAATACGGCTCTACTGTGATGGAGGACACACACACACGCGCACACACGCGCGCACACACACATACACACACACAAACAGACACACACACACACACACACACACACACACCAGCTAATGCCTGTAACTTTGGGAAATGTTGATGCTCTATAGTCCTCATGCCATAAATACATTTTTTTGAAAATGAACTGCCAAACTATTGTAAAGACTGTGTAAAGTTGTATTATGTAAAGAAAGAACAAATGGCTTATACACTTCAGCATTTTATGAAAAAAGTATTTGCTGTAAAATTGAGACATTTACAAAAAAAGATGTAATTTATTTAAAAAAAGAATGAATTGTCTTGTTTTTTGTTTTGTTAAGATTTACTATGGTGAACTTTTGAAGCTAAAAGATAAAATAATGAAAAGGTTTACTATAATGTGTAAATATATACATATATACATTCACTGAGGTATTTTTTTAAAACATGGCTTGCTTCAATTTCAAATTTTAAAGTGCAAGTGTTACATGCTTTGTACATTGAAGTTCAAAAGGGTTTTACATTTTCCATTAAAATGGATTTATCAAACGTTTGGTGTTTTGTTTTTCATGCTGGGCTCAGCCTGGATTCCCAATCTCCTGGAATATTCAGAGGAAGACACTAGAAATAGAAAGGATTTGGATCAGTTAACAAATGGTTCTTATCTTTGGGATTACAAATTCTTTGTTGTTTCATTTAGTATCTATTAGTATTAAATTAGTTTCACTAACTAGAAAGGAAGAACCTTTTTAGCTCAAAAATTGCAGACATGGAAAAGTCCTCAAATCACAACCACAGTAAGAATTCAGTTTATTGAAATCCACAAATAGATTTCCTGATACACAATAATATCATGTATTTCCTGGGCCTATCACCATTTTTGTCCCAAATCAATAAAGGAGGGAAAGGAATGAATGTGTTGAGCCATAATAAACTGGTGAAATGAAGAGTTTGTCTTGATTTTGTATCAGGTTAATTAAACTACGGATGATCAGGTTGGCACCACAAAACCAGTGTGTAATTGTGGAAAGCACATCCATCCACCATCCACCACAATTTAGTAACAAGAAATATAAATATAAATAAAAAATATAAATTTCTACAGGTGATGCTCAATCTTAAAAAGATTTTGAAAGTCAATGGCAGAACACTGCATAATATGCACTGAACACGTTCATGTGACTTGCACTGTGGGATCGTCACCACTGGGTGGTGCTGTTATTCTATGTTAGCTATGTTGGGGAAACAGAAGCACAAGAGAAAATAAATTCAAAAATTCATTCTTAACAAATTTAAATCAGACACGTCAGTGATTGACGGCCAGTGCAACCAATCAAAGCAGCCTTCTTTTGCCTAAAGGACAAAAGAGAAAACATTACATTAAATTAAATTTAATGGGTATTGGTCCAAAAAATCTTGGAAAACAAAAAAAGAAGTATTAGATATTATGAAAAACATTTTGATGTCTCTTTGTACATTTGATTCATATTTGAATCAAATGTCTATTAATTAATCTATTAGTGAAATCTCCAGATATACAATATATACACAATTCACAACTGAAGTAAACCTTTGTGATGAAGTAATTCCTTGTCTTCCAGATGGTCTGATATCATCTTCTTAACACCGCTGAGGAGAAAAACAGTCACACCACTTTAATCACATTTGTATCTGAGAGAGCTGCTGTGGTGTCAGTCAGTGTCGTAGTTTGTTATTTGTCTGTTTACAGTGTCACTGTCAGGTTGGGATTAGAACTGCTCTTACATGCAGTACTCAGACTTCACATGGAGAGAGAGCTGCAGAGTCATCCAGAAATTCTCATTCTGAGGAGTTTATAGTTCACTGTGAGACCAGCTGTCAGAGCTGACTGCCCTTTCTGAGTTCATGTTTTGCCTCCATATCAGCATGCATACAGAATTGATTTGCAGCACTGAGACTACTGCTGAATTAGAAGTGGGAAAACAAAGAGTGAATCATCTTAGAAGCCAGCAGGTCATCTGTCACTGTCTGTGTTAGCCTCACTCGATCATCCAGTACTTTTATCATTAGAATGGGTATCACAGATCTAAATAAAGTCTAATGAAATGTTTACACATGGCTTCCAAATGCACTATTCTGTCAAAAATATTATACACTTTATACTGTTCACTTATACCTCTATACATTACTTATATAAAAAGCAGATATAAATCCAGTTTTCCTACCTCAGAGAGCTACACACAAACCCAACACACTGTTTGTTAATTCAATTAACTAATAACTAAATTAATTAAAATTCAGCTTGACCCATTTGAAAACAGTTAAAGTCATGTATAAAGTCAAAGATGCATCTTTACCTGAAAGTATCCCAAATTGTTTAAAATGAAAGAAAGCCAACATGACTTGAGAGGAACCTACATGTTAAAGAAACAAAGGGCACGGCCAGATTCATCTGCTGGGGACTCCGGGGCAAAAATGAACTAAAATCCCATCGTATGTCAGTTAAATACAAGCTATAGTGAAGAATACAAACTTGTATCACATTCTGCAAGTTAAAAAAAAAAATTCAATAAACAGATGTAAAAATGTGTGATCAGAATGTTGCGTTGTCATTAGAATGGTAGGAATATTGCAAGTTTTTGTCGGATATTACTTTTAGGTTGTATATTGTAAGAAGGACAGACAGATGAACTGCAGCTTCAGCCAGCACCTGTCACTCTGTACAAACTCTTCTATGTTGTCTTGTTTTCTACTCCATTATTTTGTTGGGAGTAATTGCATTTTTTTGGTAAAATCATTTGTGTAATTTCTTGCAGACAGAAATAAACTTTCTTTGAATTGTTGTTCATATTAGGTGACACTGATTATGTGCATTTATTGATCACATTGATTAAATAATGACTTTTATGCTTTGATAATCGATGTGTCACAAATCAGAGAGAAAGGAATTAAATTCTCACAATTCTTCAATTTACATTCAAACCATAACTCAAAAAATAAATTATAAAAAATAAAAATGCATAAACTCCTAACTGGGACACTTGTTTCATTCCTTGGTGACCTCTATGAAAGACGTGTCTTCTTCTATCCAGAACATTTTGCTGCATGGGACGATGTGGCCTTTCACCATCTCTTCCAGTCACAGAGGGGTTTACAGGTTGGTGTCACTTTTGGCTTCTGCTGTGCTGACTGTGTGAAGAGTTTTGAAAAAGTGAACTCCTGAAGAGAAACGTTGTAAAAACTCAGCAGTTGTAAAAAGCAGGTCACTGTGACAGTTTTCTGTTCAGCAGCATTTTTGATTCATCTCTGTGACATAAACTGTAAGGCAGCACAATCCTGGCAATAAGGAGGAGACCTTATTTTTACAGTAATTGAATCTTGGTTTATGCTAAATAAATAAATAAATAAATAAATAAATAAATAAATAAATAAATAAAAGATCATTCAAAGACAATAGTGATATACAGAATGTTGTAAGAGTGTTGAAGAGTTTTGAAAAAGTGAACTCAGTAGAGAGAATTGTGTGTAAGCAAAGTTTGTTTTAACCATAACTACTATCTTTTCCTAACCGTAACCATACTATAGTTATAATGTGAGGCTATAAAAAAATAAAATAATAAAAAAACAATACTGACATCTTTATCAGTCATTTGTTTACTCATTTCCAAAGTACACCTGTCAGCCCAGCTCTACTATCTAGGTTCAGATTTGACCTTCATCAGTGTCATGTTTTTCTTTGACTTTCTTTGGGTTACAGTGACATCATGTAGCCGGCAGTGACAGACACTCTGCATGTTTTCCTGCCTGATTTCACGTTTGCTCTGCGGTGATGTGTTTGCTTTGAAAAACTGGAGGTCACTGGTGCTGTTGTGTATGTGGGTGCTTGTGCGTTTGTGTGTGTGTGTTTGTGTGTGTGAGAGAGAGAGACAGGAGCCATTGCTGACATGACTAATGCTGGGATCAGCTCCCATTCATACTTCCAAAGCTGAACTGGAAACACACATATTATCCTCCTGCTCTCCATTATATAAGCTGAAACTGTGCCTCCTGGCACTGTGTGTGTGTGTGTGTGTGTGCGTGTGTGTGTGTGTGTTTGTGTGTGTGACAGGTTAACTGGAGTACACTGAGGCAGAAGTTCACCAGTGAGTTCAGACAGAGGTCACTCTCTCTCCTCTCTTTCTCTTATTCCTCCTCTCTCTTTGTTTTCTCTCTTGCTCCCTCTTTTCTTGCCCTCTTTTCTGTTTTTTCTCTATTTCTAATTTTCTTTCTTTCTTTCTTGCACTATTAGTTCAAGTACAACACTTATCGTGAGTACTGTTTGTGTACTATTGTGTGTCATTTTGGGTTTAATTGCTCTTGTATAGTTTCTGTTTTATTCTATTCTCATTTATATTTTATATCATTTTAGTTATAAAGTTTTCTTTCTTTCTTCTCTCAGTATCTCTCTCTCTATATATATTTCTTTTGCCTCTCCTGTCTCAGTATCTCATTCCTCACCTTTCTATCTCTCTCAGTGTTAATGGTGTTTAATCAGGAGTCATTATTTACTGATTGCTTGTTTTCAAACCACAACAACTCCAGCGTGCTTGTGTGTGTGTGTGTGTGTGTGTGTGTGTGTGTGTGTGTGTGTGTGT